>PVJO010020493.1:0-31897 GCA_004026905.1 Hystrix cristata
ATTTTAATTCTTCTGGGAAGATCCCCAGTAGGGGAATAGCTGGGTCAAATGGAACCTCCAGTTGTAGTTTTTTGAGGAATCTCCATATTGATTTCCACAGTGGTTGGACCAGTCTACATTCCCACCAACAGTGGAGGAGTGTTCCTTTTTCCCCACAGCCCCACCAGCATTTGTTATTGGTTGATTTTTCCATATACACGGTTCTTTCTGGAGTGAGGTGGAATCTTAACGTTGTTTTGATTTGCATCTCTCGAATGACTAGTGATGTTGAGCATTTCTTCATATATTTATTTGCCATTTTTATTTCTTTGTCTGAGAAATGTTTATTCATTTCAGTTGCCCATTTTTGGATTGGGGGGTTTGTTTTTCTTTTACTAACTTCTTGAGATAGATATTTAGAAAATCAATTTTTAATCTTTATTCTTGTCTAATATATACGCTTAAGACTAGATTTTTAGTGTATGATTGTAGTTGCATTTCACACATATTTTCATTAGTATTAAGTTCAAAGTATTTTATAATTTCTATTGTGATTGCTACTTTGACACAGAAATTACATAGAAGTGTATTTTGTATTTTACAAACATATGGGAATTTTCTAGTTATCCTTTTATTATATATTGATATGGGGTTATAGCATTTAATCTCTGTGACTGTTACTCTTGGAATTTGTTATGATTTTCTTTATGGTTCAGGAATTTTGAAAAATGTATACATGTATTTGAAAAGAAAGTATAGTCTGAAGTTGTGGGATATTTATATAAATTTTCATGGGGTTGTTCAAATATTATCTATCTTTATTAGGTTTTTTTGGTCTGATTTTTCTATTAATTACATAGAGGTGTTTAAATCTTCCAGAGTGAATGTGCATTTGCCTATCCTTGTAATTCTAGCAATTTTAGTTTTGTATATAACTAGGCTATTTCACTAGATGATACAAATTTAGA
This sequence comes from Hystrix cristata, assembly GCA_004026905.1. Taxonomy (NCBI): domain Eukaryota; kingdom Metazoa; phylum Chordata; class Mammalia; order Rodentia; family Hystricidae; genus Hystrix; species Hystrix cristata. Next base: position 948 of record PVJO010020493.1, read on the forward strand.
ATTATCTTATATATTCTGTTAAAACATCTTCCCATAATGTCTCCCTCTTAGCCTTAGAGTATATATTATCCTTATATTAATTATTTGTATCAGCTTTCTTTGTTTTATTATCCATTGTTAACAAAATATCCCAAAGCCTAGTAACATAAAACAACAAATACCTATTATTTCTGATAGTTTAAGAGGTTCAGGAATCTAGGAACAGCTTCGTCTCACAGAAAGTTGCAGTTCAGAAGTCAAGCAGAGCTGCCCTCATCTCGAGGCTTGACTGGGGTTGGGTGACTTGCTTTTAAAATGGCTGACTCACATGGCTGAGGCTTATAGTTGTGACTCACAAAACTGGAGGCCTCAGTTTCTCATTGGCTATTGGCAGGGGGCCTTGGTTCCTCAACACATGCATTGCCCTATAAAGCTGCCTAAGTGCCCTAATGATACAGTCACATACTTTCACTTCTGCCACATTCTTTTCATTAGCATTCAGCCACTAAATAAGACCCATTCTCACCAGGAGAAAAATTAGGCTCTACCTTCGAAGAGAGGAGTATCAAAGAACTTTTGTGCCTTTAAAAGTTGCCATAATTAGTATTTTCACTGTATGTATTTTTCATTGATTTATTTCCAAACTGTTTCTATATATTTTAGGTTTAGTTCATAGTAAGAAGAATATACTTATTTTTATGCCAGTCTGTCAATCTTTGTTTTTTAATAGTCTTTTTGCCAGTCCATTTTCATTTAAGGTAATTTATGACATATTTGGTTTTAAAGCTACTATGGTGTTACTTGGTTTCTGTTTATTTTACTTACATGTATTTCTTTTTCTTCTCTACTTTTTGGACTGAGTTGATTGGAAGGTTGGTTTCTACCCCAGGGACTTCCAGCCTATCTCTGATTGATTAGATGAAAGTCATGTCCAACTTCTTAGTTTGTCAGTGTCCTCTTCCCAAATCAGCAGATACTTGTAGAGAAAAGTGGCTCCACGGAGAGCTTATTTCTGTGCTTTTTTTTTTCCCCTCTATTTCTATTTCTAGATCGTGGTTCTACAATTCTTCACTATCGTTTTGGTTTCTTAAAGCTTTCAAGTAGAATATTTAAAAGTCTATTTCTAGTTGTTTATTTGGAAAGGTGGTTCTGAATGCCTCGGTTTTTCTTTAGTGAAATGAAGCTTTACCCTATGTAATTTTAGAAAATGGTAGAGTAATTATTATTACACTCTTTTATTAGTGAGAAAACTGGTCTCAGATAAGCCAAGCAAATTGTTCAGGTCCATTTACAAAGCAACAAGCTTAGGAGTTTAGGTCAATGGTAGAGTACCTGCCTAGCATTTGAGAGACTCTGGGTTTGATCCCCAGAGCAGTTAAAAACAAAAAGGCAAGGGGAGCGAAGAGAAGAGAGGAGGGGCAGAGGGGCAAATGTAGAATTTAATCCTACTCTATCTTTCTGTCTCTATAACTCATGCTATTTACATTAGCTAAAAGCAATTTTGGCTAATATCCTGCAAATGGAATGCACTGTTAGATTTATTTAATAATACCTCTCACCGATTATAAATGTACGGTTGCAGAACTGAAAGTTTTTCTGTTGTATAGACGTCTTTAATTTCACTATTACATAGTGGGTTTGGGTTTCCTATGTATTTTGATGTACTATTTATAATTTTCTTACTCATACTGATTAGCAATCAGTATTTTGTAAAACAATGATACTTTCATTTAAAGGTCTAATTTAACATAATAAAAGATTATTTTTAAAGTATACATAAAAATTGAATCTTATTTTATGTTAAGAAAAATAAGCCAGATACAGAAAGAAAAAATACCTCATGATGTCACTCACATGTGGAATCTTAAAAAGTTGATTTTGTAGAAGTAGAGAATATAATGGTAGTTACTAGGAGAAAAAGTGATTGGGGTAGGTGTGGGGGAGATGCTGATCAAATGATACAAACTTTCAGTTAGATAAGAAGGAATAAATTAAAAGATATCTATTGTATAATATGGTGCCCATAGTTAATAACATATTGTATTCTTGAAAAATGCTAAGAAGATACAAAATACTCTCACCACAACAATGATAAGTATGTGATTGTTATGGTCTGTGTCTAGATGTCCCCCCAAAGCCTCATGTGATCTAGAGTGTGTGATTATTAATTAGTCTACTGACTGGCCTGGCATAGTTCTGCTGGGATCAAGGATGTGATACTAGGATTAACGGTGCTGGGATTAGGGTGAGAGTGCTGCCCACCCTAAAGCCAGGTAGCCTGGATCAGACAGAAAGAGGCTTGCCTACCCCATTTTGCTCCTCAAATTTACCTCACTGCCTTCTGCCTGTCTGTCGTGCCACCCTGATTTGGATCCAGCTGACTGGACTGAAACCTCTACAAACTGCAAGCTAAATAAACCTCTCCTCCCTAAACTTTGGGTTTTGGGTATTTTGTCCCAGCAATGAGAGAAAAATAAGACAGTGATACAATGCTTATATTAACTAGTTATATTTAATAATACCCAATGTAGATATACTGCAAGACATTGTGTTGTTTGTGATAAATACATGTAATTTTATCTGTAGATTTTTAACAAATTGAGTCTCAGTTTTTAAATTTCCTTCTGCTCCCTCCCTTTTTAGCCAAGATTCATTTTAAAGAAACTGAGTTTTGCTTCAAACCTCATTTATTACCCATTAAATTTCCACAATAAAACAATGAAGTTGTTTGCATAAAGTCACGTAACTATTAAATTTTACCATATACCATTCTGTCTTTCAGGGGTGACATATTTTGAAAATCTATCTAGATCTTTAGTCTACATGTGTGTGTGTGTGTGTGTGTGTGTGCGTGCGTGTATGACATATATTTTTGTCTAGATAATTAAGCTTTAAAATTAGTATTGAAGAAAATTTCTTTCTTATAACACCTTATTTAGAAAAATAAATTCTTTGCTCATTTTCCACTGATAGGAAACTTGAATACTTTTTCTAGCAGAGATATCAGAATATTTCCAGCTGCCTCTATAATGATGAGGTTAAAGTTGAACTGAACATTTTGGAAACAGAAAAATTGCAAAGACTAAAAAACCCACATTAAAAAAAATCAAAATGGGTTATGGCCTGATGGCCTGAGAACGAGGGGTTCTGAGGTTACTGAAAGGTTTTTGCGTCAAGAGTGCCCCAGAGAGCATCTGGCCAGTAAATAGATTTGACCTTTTTTTCCTCACATGTTGATGCCTGTCTGACTTTCCCGTCACTGAGTCTCAATACCTGACACCCATAATTTAAAGGAGAGGTTTATTTTGGCTCATAGTTTGTAGAGGTTTCAGCCCATAATCAGCTGGCTCCAAGACGGGACAGGATGGTAGCAAGCCCGGCAGAGGAGAAAGAGCTCATGGCATGACAGGAAAGGAGCAGAGAAAGATCAAGGGAGGAGAGAGGGAGATACACCCTCCAGGCCACGCCCCCAGAGACCAGCCTCCTCCAACCAGGCTTCACCTCCCAACAGCACATTTAGCTGTAACCTCATAAATGGACTAAACTACCAATGAGTATCACGCACCCATGATCCAATCACCTCCCAGAAGCCCCATCTGTAGGTGCATGAGGCTTTGGGGTGACATCTAGATATAAACCCTAACAGTGCCATTCAGGAGAAAAGGAAATAAGGGGGCTCTTAGGCCAATATGTAAGTTTTAAGGGAACAAAATAATGGAATCTGATTTAGAGTTTTTCCTTTTGAAACCATAATCAGATTAGTGTATCTTATTTTACTAGCATGGAGTGATAGAGATTCATAGTGGTGTGCCAGAGATGACAAAATATCAAATCACGTATCCACCGTTACAGTATCATACAGAACAGTTTCACTATTCTGAAGTTCCCCCTTCACTGTCTCATCTCTTACCTCTTCTCAAATGCCTGGAAATTCCTGGTCCTCTTACTGTTCCCATAGTTTTTTCAATTTCCACAATATCTTAGAGGTGGAATGAAACAGTAGTCTTTTCAGACTAGCTTCTTTTAGCACATTTAGGGTGCACTCAAATCTTTTTGTGGATTGATTATTCTTTTATTTTAATTGCTGAATAACATTTCATTGTAAGGGTATGCTCGATTTATTTATCTATTCACCTGTTGAAGGATGTTTTGGTTGCTTCAAACTTTTGGCAATTGTGAATAAAGTTGCTATAAACAAATACATACAAGTTTTCATGTGGGCATATGTTTTCAGCTTACTTGATAAAAGCTAAGGAGTGAGATTGCTATGGTAAGGTAACAGTATGTTTAGTTTCATAAGAAACTGACATGTTGTCTTCTAAAGTGGCTGTAACATTTTGTGTGCCCACCAGCAATGAATGGGAGTTTTTGTTGCTCAATATCCTCACCAGAATTTGGTGTTACAGTGCTTTGGATTTCAGTTATTCTAACTGGTATACAATGATAGCTCACTGTTTCATTTTATTTTATTTTTGGTGCTGGGGATCGAAGTCAGGGCCTTGTGCTTGCTAGGCAAGCACTCTAACCAGTGGGCTAAATCTCCAACCCGGATATCTCAATGTTTTAATTTTCAATTCTGTAATTACATAGGATGTTAGACATCTTTTTACATTTTTAGTTACCATTTGTACATATATTTTGGTGGGTTTCTGTTGAGGCATTTCCTCACTTAAAAATCTGGTTGTTGTATTCATATTGTTGAGATTCAATACTTATTTGTATATTTTAGTGACCAGTCCTGTATCAAATTTGTATTTTGCTAAGATTTTCTTCCACTATCTGGCTTGTATTTTCATTCACCTAACAAGATTCTTCAGAGAAGCAGATTTAATTTTAATCTAGTCACACATCAGTTTTTCCTAACATGGAAGGTGCTTTGGATATTGCATCTAAGAAGTTAGAGGTTAGATTTTTCTGCCATGGTATCTTTTATTTGTTTATAGTTTTGCACTTTACATGTACGGCTATTACCTATTTTGAGTTAATTTTTGTGGAAGTTGTAAGGTTTGTATATAGATTCTTTTATTTTTGTATATGAATGTCAGTTGCTTCCTGTACAGTTTATTGAAACAACAATTCTTTTGCCATCAAATTTTCTTAGTTTCTTTGTCAAAGACCGATTGACTACATTTGTGTGGGTCTATTTTTTAAGCTTTCTATTCTATTCCATTTATTTATTTGTCCAGTGTTTTGCCAATACAATACTATCTTAGTCATTGTAGCCTTATAATAAGTTTTGAATTTGGGTAGTGTCACTACTTTGACTTTGCTGTTCTTCAATACTGTATTGATGATTTTGGGTCTTTCTGGTTTCCATGTACACTTTAGAATCAGTTTGTTGTTATTCACAAAATAACTTGCTAGAATTTTGATTGAGACTGCATCGATTCTATATCTCAGGTTGGAAAAAACTGACTTCTTAATATTGAGTCTTCCTATCAATGGATATGGAGTATTTTCCATTTACTTAGATCTTTTTTGATTTCTTTAATCAGTTTTGTAATTTTCCTTATGAGATATTTTATACACACATACTTGTTGTTAGATTTGTATCTAAGTGTTTCTTTTTTTGTGTTAATGTGATGGTATTGTGTTTTAAGTTTCAAATTACAATTATCCAGTGTTGGTGTACAGGAAAGCAATTGACTTTTGTAGAGTATTGACCTTGTATCCTGCAACATTGCTGTAATTACTGATTCTTTGGGATTTTCTACATACACATTTATGTCTTCTGTGAATAATGACATTTCTATTTCTTCTCTTATGACATGTAAACCTTGTATTTTCACTTATTGCATCAGCTAAGATTTCCAATATGATGTTGAATAGGAACAGTGAAAGCAGACATCCTTGCTGTGTTCCTGAACTTAGTAAGAAAAATCTAGTTTTTCACAAGTAAATAGGGCATTAGACATAGATGATTTTGTGGGGTGTTCTTTATCAAGTTGAAGAAAAACTGAATTTTTAATGGTAGGATTTCAAATGGAAGTGAAGGACTTTTTTTGGCCTAGATTTCTTCCAATATGTGATTTATCTTTTCATTCTCTTAGCAAGAGGCTCCTACTACATATGTGAATGGTTGGTCACAGTACAAGACACATCTGTCTTCTCTCAAATCAACAAAATGCTCCCAATTCTATTTAATAATTATCTTCTCTAGCAATAAGAGATCCACTAGTTCACACAGTGAGTTCTTTTTATTAAATCAACTCAAATGCTTCTACTGAATCCCTCCTAACCCTTTTCTGCTGTAGAAATCAAACAGAACAAAATCCCAGTTCTCTTAAGTGGAGTGTAGGCCTTTAGAGAGTGAGGCAGGGTTTATTGAATAGGAAAAGACATATCTATATATATATCTGAAGTGCAAAATAGAGTATTTTAGATATTGAAATAGTTCTTACAAAATGCTTTTAAAAACTTTTTCTTGGTTACTTCTTAGAACAACCTAAGGGGTCATTGATAGTTTTATTTCCCTCAGATTTAGACTGTTCCCATAATTGGTTTATCAGATTCTACTGAATCCAGTCTCTTTAGGTAGCTTTTTCCCCCCCAGTACTGGTGATTGAACCTAAGCAGATATTTGCTACGAGGACTATCTTGGTACAAATTGTTGGTATCAGAGAGGCAAAAGATAGCCACATACAAGGAAAAGGGACAAAATTTGTCTGTTGAGGCAAAGGAAAATAGTAATCTGAAGGAGCCCAACATTTCAAATTGAAAAAAATTACCCCTTCTTAGACTAAGGAAACTTTGATATGCTTGTAGTAATTTATTCTGTAAACCATTTTAAAAAATAAATTACCCAGAGTCCTAGAGGTCAGTTGCTGTCTAAAGATCACCAGTCGTAAAAAGTGAATTTGTTTTGTTTTTGAACAAATAACTCAGAATCCCTCACATCTTGCAAGTTGTCATGGGGGAAAAATCTCAGTAAGGGAAAAAATGCAAAAAGAAAATATTGGAATAGAGTCTTTCCATAAATTGACCATGTTTGCATTTGTTGAGGTTCATGAGATTTTGCAGAGTGACAGATAATTTAGAACTGTTTGTTCTAAGAGGAGAAGAAGCTGTAAGATGTCCTCAAAATAATTCCATATGTTAACATGAGAGTTTTTAGGAAATTCAGTGTATGTTCTATCACCTCAGGGACAACCCTGCCGGGCAATGCTTTCCCAGGGCATTAAAAGAAAACAATACAAAACAGATACCAACGGCAGAATTGAGCTGTTTATTTTAAGCATGGAGAAGTAAAGTTTGATAAAAGAATAAACTAGGCATTTGAATATTTTTTGTTTCTCACAAAGGACCAGAAATATGTAGGTTGGGAATGGGGGAATATGTAAAAATCAATATAAATTTCCCAGAAGAAAAATTTCCCAAACCATTTGACCAGGAAAGATAACTAGAAGTGGACATTAGAGCCAAGAGAACTAGATCCGGTCCTAATTGCATCAAATATGAGCCATGTATATACTTTATATTCCTAAATTTAATTTCTACATCCATGAAAAGGGTTTGGCAGGACTGGGTCCCCACCAACCCCCAGCAACACCACATGTTTCCATCATCTTCCTTCTACCTTCATCCTATGGAATGATACATATCTGCCTCTCTATGGGGTACAATGCAGGATTATATTTGTTTATTAGTGAATCACCTCTAACCCATAATAGAGAGCCTGGGGAGAGTGGCAGAGATTCTAAAGAGAAAAGGGAATATAGAGAAAAGTGAATATAAAGAAAAGTTTTTCTTTGAAAAATTAATAATTATTATGAAAGGGAAAAGTATATGGAAGAGGATCAACTTTGAGACTAGAGACTAAAGGAGAAACTACCATTGTGTAGCTGTTGGTGGGAGACAACTGATTTGAAAACTGAACAGGAAAGAGAAGTAAAACTCCTACCATTTTGTGAGTATTTCATGGGTTGAAATTCTGAAGGAAATTCTGTATATATATATCAGCTTATATTTGGCTGATAGTAAGGGTGTTATTGATTAGCCTTACCAGCTCTCAGCACTTCCCTTCACTAGTGAGGAAAGGGACAAAAATAAGGGCATAATAAACAACAGATGCTTTCTGAAAGCAAGTTTATTAAAACCAAGAAGATAGTGGAAATTACTTAATTGCAAATATCTACCTGCAAGGAACTATTCTAGGCTAAAATGCTGTATGCACTTAAACCATTCCATCTCCTAAAAATAAATTCAGTGGAATATTCTTCAGCATCCCTCAAAGCTAGAGTAGTGGGGACTGGTCATACATTCTCCTCTAAGCTTTTGGCAACATATGAGAAGTATTTTTTATACACTGTCCTGTGATCTATGAGACAGGGAAAACAAACGAAGTGAGCCCTAATGTTGCCTCACATTACTGCCCAGAGCAAGCTTCCAGTCTACCCGGTAGGTCAGGGGAACCCTAGCGAAGCCTCTGGTCACATGAGTTGAAGAGAGTTGGAAGTCTGGAAAGACTGAGGTGGTTAGAATTCATGGGGCAGAGTACCATAGAAGAATAAGTTCGAGAGGAAGAGAAGGAGGGAGGGAAGGGGGAGGGAGAGAGAGGGAGAGGGAGAGGGGGTGATGAGGGGGGAGAGAGAGAGACTGAGAGAGACAGAGGCTTGCAGAAGGTCTTACTCAGGGTTTGAGAATACTAATCAGCACGTAAGTGTGAGAAAACTACACGAGGCTAAGGAAGACTACCTGAAATGAAAGAGAACAATCTTGAAATCTCATACTTGAAATAGTGCATGTCCAGACAAACCAATGTAAAACTTCATAATTCACAGGGAAATGAAAAAGATTACTCGGAAAGTTATTGAATCAGTAATGGGGCAGAATTAGCTCTAGAATGAAAACAGCTGCTGCATAACCAAGTTTAAAAGAAGCTTTGAAAGGACCAAGCTACTTCTAAGAAATTTAACTATAATCCAGCACAAATCTGAAGAATATTTTTAAGAAGAAAAAAATTCAAGCACAGAACAAAATAAAATTCACCATGTCTGGAATCCAATAAATAATTATGAGGCTTACAAAAATCAGAAAAAAATACAACTCATAATAATAATAAATATACACATCTCAAACAAAACAGATGATAGTAGACAAGGAAAATAAAGTGGTTGTAATTATGTATATTTAATAGGGTAGACAGTAGATTTGTACATGTGGGTAGAGATATGAAAGATGTATAATAAACCCCAACTGAACTTCTAAACATGAAAAATACATTATCTGAGATGAAAATATATTAGATAGGATTAATAACAGATTAGATACTGCAGAAGAAAAAGATTAGTGCACTTAAAAAAGGACGTAAAATAAAAATGACCCACAAAGAAACATAGAAAAGAGTGGAAAAAATCAAACAGCACTTATAAAATAGGGGACAATCTTAAATAGCCTCTATACATGTAATTGGAAGGAAGGGAGAAGAGATAAAAATTATTTAGAAAAACATACAAAAATTTTCCAAATGGATAAAAACTCCAAGGAATTTCAACAAATCCTAAATTTAAGAGGCAAAAAAAAAAAAAAAATACACCAAGACACATCATCAACCAATTTCTTGAAAGCAACAAAGAGCAGGATATTTTAGAAATAGGGAAGAAAGTGGAAACATTATGTCCAGACCAGAAATTGGTAAGAGTGACAGTACATTCACAGAAACAATGGAAGCTAGAGGACAATGAAGCAACATCTTCAAAGCACTAAAAGCAAATGAACAACAATTAAAAAGCCAAATGAAAAACCTAGGAGTCTACAACCAGTGAAAATATCTTTTAAAAAATGAAAACCAAAACTATTTCCCTCCCTGACACGTAAAATCTGAAAGAACTCATCAAGAGCAGAATTTCACTACATAAAATGTTAAAAGAAATCTTTCATGCAGAAAGAGAATGATACCAGAGGGAAATGAGTATTCAAAGAAACTAGATAATCAGAAATGGTAATTATATAATTGTATATATATGTGTGTGTATAATATTTAGAAAAATATCCTTGAAAGATAATCAAGTAGTTAAGACAGAAATAATAATGTATTGTGGAATTTACAGCATTTAGATGTAAAATGCAAAACAGCAACACAAGAGGGCTAGGTGGAGACATAATACACCATCACAAAACTGTCACACTAACATGAGGTGTTATAATATTACTTGAAGGCAGACTGTACCAAGTGTACTAAAAATCTGAAATCAGGTAATAAAAATACAAAACAAAGTTTTGCCCAATGAGCTCCCCCAAAAGTAGAAACATTAAAAAAAAAAAAACACCTCTAATTTAATGTAAAAGTCCGAAGGAAAGGCAGGGAAAATAACAAAGTAGCAAATAGAAAATAAACATGTTGGTAAATTTAAGCTTAATCATGTTAATAATCATATTAAATGTAAACGATAAAATGCCTCACTAAAAGCAGAGATGATCATACTGAACAAAAAAGTAGGACCTGACATGTGCAGTCTATAGGAAACTCTCATTTAATATAATGACAAAAATAGTTAAGAGGAAAAGGAGAAGAAAGATGCTAACACAAATAAAAAGAAACTTGAAGTGAAGGCAGGACTTGTGGAATGGTGGAGTAAGATTGTTCAAAAAGTCTTTTCTAGAAAATTAATGAAAAACATGTCAAAGTCAGTCTTTTCTGAATTCTAGAATTAACCAAAGGCTTACAACAATTAGAGAATATTTTCTTCAAGAAAATCAATTGGGTCTCAGAGCAATGATCTCTGTGGTATTTTACTTTGTCTTATGCCTATTCTCCTCCCTCCAGCTCTGTGATAGGTGTAAAAAATAGCAGCCTAGAACCACTGAGAGGGAAAGATTGGGTTGGAAGTTCCTTAAGAAAGCTACATTTCCAGAGAATTGTCACTCTTTGGCTTGCCTGGAGTCCCTCTGGAAAGGACATTTACAGGGCTTGTCATTATTTGATCTGACTCTGAGCTCTTTCACTGGAGCAAGCCCTTAGCCCCAGGATATTTGTTGAAAATAATCAGTGGCAATTATTTAACATTTCAGCTGCCAGATGCATCAATATCAGTCGGGGCACATAAGAGACTGGTTAAAATCTTTAAAGGAAGGCCAGGGGAATGCAAAGTCCTTGTTAATGGATGGTGAAAAGCTTTGGTGCATTTTCCAGGCTCTAGAAGCCCATGCATACGTGCAGGGTTATGTGAAAGCCTAGAAAATAACTCAGCAGGTCTTAATTTTTCAACTCTGACGCTGAGGCCATGTGCAGGCAGGAAATGAAGGATAAGGCATAGTTGGAGATGGTAAGGATGCTGAAGGTGTGTCCCAGCAAGGACAGAAAGCTCCTTGACAAAGAGGTGAAGACTTACTGGGTTAAGCTCTTAAAGGAAATATCTGTCCAAGTTCTGGCTGATCACCAAGTCAACCAGAAACAGTCTTCAGCAACAGTATATGACAAGGAATACAGACTTTCAAAGCTTAGAAAATAAGAAGCTACACAAACACCTGTAACAGCAGAGACGAAAATAGAAACAAAACTCAGCAATGACAAAAAAAAAGAAGAAGAAAAGAAAGTAAGAGACAATTTTAGGGGAGTGGGATCTGATTTCTAGAGTTGCCACATTATATTAAACGTTCATTTTATAAAACTAAGACATGCGGGGCTGGGGATTTAGCTCAGTGATTAGAGTGCTTGCCTCACAAGCACAAGGCCCTGAGTTTGATCCCCAGCAATACCAACAACAAAAAAATCAAAGAAATATGGGAGTATGAGCCATAGACAGGGAAAAAGTAGTCCATAGAAACTGTCTCCAAGGATGTTCAGATGTCAGATTTACTAGACGAAGACTTTAGTTCAATCATTATAACATAATTAAAGTACGAGAAAAATCTCACCAATAGACTATCAATAAGGAGATGGAAACCATAAAAAAGAATCAAATTGGGATTCTGCAGTTGGAAAGTAGAATAATTGATAATAAATATTAACTAGAGAAATTCAGCAGCAGATTTAAGTTGGCAGAAAAAGAATCAGTAAACTTGGAGACGGTTCAATTAATATATGAAGACAGTTTAATTAATATCCAGTACAAAGAGCAGAAAGAAATATAGAGCAAAAGTAAATGAATGGAACATCAGATACCTGTGAGACACCATCTAGCATAGCAACATGGAATCCTAGAAAAAGAGGGCAGAAAGAGAATAAATAATACATAAGGCAAGCATGGCCCCAAACTTCCTAGATGTGATTTTAAAAACCTTATTAACAGGGTGATCCAAGAAACCCGGTGAACTTCTAGTATGATACACTAAGTGTCAGCCATACCTAAATGCATTAGTAAAATCATTAAGAGACAAAGGGCAATCTTGAAAACAGCAAGAGAGAAATAATTCATGTTAAATTTGTCTTTAATAAGACTTACGAGGGATTTAACATCAGAAACTATGGAATTTATAAGGCAGCAGCATAACATATTGAAGGCGATGAAAGAAAATTGCTGTCAGGGAAGAATTCTATATACAGCAAAACTATTGTCAACCATGGAGATATTGAGGCATTTCAGAAAAAGAAAAAGTGGTATGATTTTTCATTAGCAGACTTGTCATACTAGAAATACTAGTGAAAATCCTTCCATGTTAAATGACACTAGACAGCAAGTTAAAAACACATAAAAAAAAGAAAGCACAAGTAATAAAAGTAAGTATAAAAGACAGTATATATGTACTTTTATTTATAGCTCCTCTCCTATCTGATTTAAAAAGAAAACCATATGAGCAATATAAATGTCCTGCAAATTACAATGGGATTACCTTCTGATAAACTCATTGTAATTTGAAAGTATTATAAGTTTAATATATTTAATATATCTAACCTACCAAACCTTGTAGCTTGGCAACACAATACACTATAGCATACTGGTTATCTGCCCTTCTGATTGTGTGCTGTGACGATCTGCTGCTGACCAACACTGCGAGACAGTATCATACCACATATTGCTAAATCAGGAAAAAGATCTAAACTCAACATGTGAAGTATGTTTTCTACTGAATATCTTTCACTTTTGCAACATTGTAACATTAAAATTTGTAGGTTGAAACATCCTAAGTTTGGGACTTTCTATAGTTAGCAAGTTGCACTGGTTAGCTTATAATATATAATGATTTAATTCAATTGGCAATAATAGCACAGAGAAAGGGGGAAATACACTGGAGTGAAGTTTTTGTATTTTATTTTAATTAACTGTATTGATCTGAACTAGATTTTATGTTAGGGTATAAATGTTAATCTCATAGACAACCAGTGAATAATTAAAAATATAATAAAAATGAGAGAATTAAAGTAGTACCTTAGAAAAATATTTGACATAAAAGAAAGCCGTAATAGAGACATTGAGGAACCAAAAAATACATATGACATATAGAAAGCAAAGCAGAAGGAAAGACGTAAAAGTACCTTATCAGCAATTAAATTAAATGCAAATGGGCTTAATATTCCAGTCAAAAAACATAAATTGACAGAACTGATTAAAAAAATGATGCAATGATGTAGACATTACAAGAGATAGATTTTAGATTCAAGCCACAAGTAAGTTGAAAGTAAAATGATGGATATATACATACTATGCAAGCCATAGTTAAAAGAGAGCTGGCATGCTATACTAATAGCAGGACTTTTAGATTAAAATGGTTTCTGGAAACAAAGGATATTTAGTAAGGACAGAAAGTCAATTTATAAAAATGCAAAAGAATTATAAATATCAGCAATCAATAGAGTTGCAAAATACATGAAACAAAAACTGATAGAATTCAAGGAAGAAATATTTTAACAAAATAGTTGAAGGCTTTATTTATTTTTTTTTCCCAAAATCAGTTGAAGGCTTTAATATCCCACTTTCATTAATGGATAGAACAATGAAGTAGAAGATCACAAGAAAACAGAAGATTTGAACAACAATGTAATCCAACTGGATGTATAGAATACTCCGTAACAGAAGAATATAGATTGTCCATAAATGCATATGGACCATTTTCCAGAATATACCAGATGTTAAAAAAGTATGAATAATTTTAAAATATTTAAATCACACAAAATATATTCTCTGGAATACAAAGAATTAAATTGCATACTAACAACAGAAAGAAATTTGTAAAACTCACAACTGTGTGGAAATAAAGTAAAAAAGATCTAAGCAAGTAGATTTAGATCTCATATTCATGGATTGGAGGACTTAATTTTGTTATGTGTATGTATTTTAACACAGCTTTTAAAAATAGTCAATTTCCTAAGACAACATAGAAGTTTTCAACAACATATCTGATAAGAGTTTCAAAACACGTGAAGTAAAAGTTAAGGGAACTGAAAGAAAAATAGATAAACATAAATTCTCTAGTAATTGGAAACTAATACTCTTCTAAATAACCCATGAATAAAATAACCAATCAGAAGTGAAATTATAAGTAATGTATATAAATTTATGGGATGCAGATAAAGGAGTATTTAGAGGAACTTTTGTAGGGGTAAAATACCTGTAATAGAAGAAATATCTTAAAAGCAATCACCTCTACATTTACCTTCAGAAACTGCAACAAGAACAGTGTATTAAATTCAAAGTAAGCAGGAGAAAAATAATTCATACAGATAAGTACAAAATTTGAAAAAATAAATGAAACCTGCAGCTGCTTTTTTTCCTAAATTTTGTGAAGATTGATAAAAATGATTAAAAAACTATCACGACTGATCTCTTTCCCAATATAATACACTTTAGTCCTTACTTACACTTTCAGTTTCTCACACTAGAGAAACAGTGCGGTATTTAAATGTATGTCTGATTTATTTCACTTAAGAGTATGGTTTGGGGGAGGGGAGTAAGGGAGGGGGAGGGCAAAAGGAATGGAGGGACAAGAAAAAAAGAATAGAAGGAAAAAATGGAAACAAAGCTTTTATAAATAAGGAGGGGAGGGGAACGGGAAAAAAGGAATCAGCAAGATATAGCACGTACAGGTACAAATCCCCTATGATGAATTGATGAATGTTATTTTAAATATATATATATATAATGTACCACTAAAATAAGATAAAAAACCAAAAAACACCATCATTTAAGATTAAATCAATAAGGAGATAACCGTAATAGACTTGTCTACTAAATAAATTGAATTTGTAATTAAAACCTTCCCACGAAGAAAACTCCAGGTCTAGATAGCTTTACTGAAAAAGTCTACCAAATACTAATGTCTTTTATTTCTTTCCCTTCATATTAAATCTCAACCAGAAAATCAAAGAGGAGGAAATGCTTTCCAAGTCATTGTACGAATTCATCATTACTTTTATGCAAAGCAAAGACGAAGAAGGAATAAGGAAGAAGAAAGAAGAAGAAGAAGAGGAAGAAGAGGAAGAAGAAGAGGAAGAAGAAGAAAAACCTACAGATCAATATTCCTCATGGACATGAAAATTCTTAACAAAATTTAGTAAATAAATACAATAATACATTAAAAGGATAATATCTCAGAATGGAGTGAGGTTCATCCCTGGAATACAGGCTTTAATATTTGAAAATCACTCTCTATAAATAACCAGATTTCTTGGTGTTTTTACTGGAATGAAATGAATTCTTCTCCATGTGATAAGGGGCATTTATAAACAACCTACAGCTAATATTATTTTTAATGATGAAAGGCTAAGCATCTATTCTGTCTCTTCTATTCAACATTGAACTGGGGGTTAGCCATTCAACAAAGCAAAAGAAAAAAAATAAAAGACTTTAAAAGAAAGAAGAAGTAAAACTGATGATTTGCCGATTGTATGATCATTTAAGAGGAAAATTCCATGGAATCCTCAGAAACTTTTGGAACTAGTAAGCTTAGTAAGATTGCAAAATATGAATACAATACTCCTGAGTCAATTTCATCTATATCTAGCAAAAAATAATCAAAAATTGAACAAATACTATTTTTACTATGACAAAAATATGAAAAACACGACTACCCAAAAATAAAAATATTCTCAAGAACTTAATATTTGAACAAATTTAATATTTGATATTTGAAAAAATTATAAAAGTAGTTTTACTACTTTCAGGAAGCAGTGGGAAAAGAATTATAATAATTTCCTTTCATGTTTTATGTTTCATGTTGTTTTAATTTTAAATTATCTGTGGAGAGCCCCTAGTGGAAGAGGGAGTATACAGAATAATCTTTCAGTGCTTACGGCTTATAAAAGCCCCACTTCAGCTCTAATAATGGTTACTCTAGTTAGTGCCCATCAAATTGTAAATGTTCATAAAAAACCTGAGTGAATAAATGTGTTTATATGTGTCTATATCATCAGTCTTACGATGACCAGTGGCTTGACAGATGTATTTTATTGGGTACACTGTTAATAAATGTGTATGTTTTATGCTGAAATCTCACTAATGTGTTTTAATTTAATACAATTTCTTATAATTGTATCAAAATCTACATATGAATAACCAGATCTCTTGTTCTTTATTGTGTCCCTACTACAGACAACTCAAATTCCAAGTATAAGACGTCATGAAGTATAAGTTATTTAATGTAAATTATTTTTGAAAAAAAGTCAAAGAAATTGTAAGTTTTTCCAGTGATTGAGAGTTTTACCTTAAGAATCTTAGCAATAATAATTGTAATTTGAAAAACTAACAGTGATCTCATTTCTTGCAATGATTCTTACTTATTTTTATTAAAGTGCTTCCTAATCATTGTATTAATTCCTGAGCATATAGAAGACAAAAGTTTCTAGCATTCACTATTTTGAGAGATTTGAACAGTACAATCAAGCAAGAAACACTGCCCTATTTTTAAAATTATTGTGTTGGCTTCTTTAACCAAACAGACT
Source organism: Hystrix cristata (assembly GCA_004026905.1). Classification (NCBI taxonomy): domain Eukaryota; kingdom Metazoa; phylum Chordata; class Mammalia; order Rodentia; family Hystricidae; genus Hystrix; species Hystrix cristata. The sequence goes on from PVJO010020493.1 coordinate 17,743, forward strand.
GAACAGACCTTAGTTCTGGCATCATTTATATGCTGCCTTGGTTTTCCTATTTTGCAGTAGAGATAACTACTGTAGGTTCAAAAAATGCTTGCAGAGTGGTGTCTCATGGAAAATCAATTTTCAAAAAACACAAACCCTAACACAGATATTTAATTTACAGCCTCTTAGAGCATTGTGTTTCAAATGGTAGGTCATGACATGCTGGATCAAGAGGTCAATTTCACAGCCAACACCAGCATTAAAAAAGCAGAAAAGATTGGTGTGTGTTATATGTAGTAAAGGTGTTACGCTGTGAGATGTTTGACTGAGAGGTGTGTGTGTGTGTGTGTGTGTGTGTGTGATGTGAGCTGCAGTTCACAAAGGCCAAAAGCTCTGTAGTAGTGCTTCTTCTTTCAAGGGTGTGTATACAACATATATACTTTAGTTCAGACCTAAGGCAATAGACTAATACTCGTCAATGTATACTTACTGGATATTGCCCAGTAAATGGCATTTCCCTAAATGGGTACTCTGGAAGAGCTAATGCAAAAAACCCTGAAAAATATAATCTCACTGCAGAGCTATAAATCTTGGTGAACACTTAAATATTTATCCATGAATCCCCAAAGAAGCAATAGGCAATGCAGGTACTATACAGTATAACTAAAATTATGAATAACTGATTTGTCTGTCTTCATCTGACCATTTGTTTCATGCAGCAAAGGCACTGCCACAGATAATCTGACATTCCATAAAAAACAGCTTTTTCATTCTAAACAGTACGTGAGTTTCATTATTTTTTCCTCTTAGATTTGCAAGAGGCATCCATTCCAATTTTCCTGGACTCATTTATAAAACAGAATGTGCTATGTATGAGTGATAGGAAAAAATAATTCTATATTTGGAATTAATTCATCTCTATCTTCCTGCCAACTCATCTTGACTTGTGGGAAAATACTAAATAGCTGGAGAGAGACCCAGGAACCTGCCTTCAAGGGGATAATTAATTCCTGGTGTTTGATTCCTGAGTTCCTCCCCATAATCAAAGGCAGAGAAAACACTCTTGGGTGCTCTGGGCACCCAGAGCCTGCTCCATGTGTGAGCTCATGCTTCTAATTAACTTTCAAAAAGCCTTCACAGATTCCTTTGTCAGGTTGCAGACCATACAAAATGTGTCTTCTGAACCTTCCTCTTCCTTTGTCATGCCCTTCTTAGTCACACTAGCCACCCCATCTCTGACATTCGGTACCTTCGTTGGCCCACCTGAGTCTTCTGGGATCTCTGTGGAAAGTTCCCTGTCATCTGCTCTTTAAAATATTGGATTACACAGAGACCTTTCTCTTCTATCAAAACTGATCTCTCCTTCACTATCTTTGGACATCAATTTTCTCCTAGGTGTTAAATGATAATTGATTTTCTGGATAAAGGAAGCTTTATTGAATGTGCCAATTAGTAATAATAGGCCTCACCATTCTAGTTGTATTACTGAAATTATTGGTGCTTTTGTCCACTAATGTTATTATTCACTGATTCTTCAGCAAAGTGAACTAAAAGTGTCCCTATCATCAGAGCTAGAAAAAAATAAAGGGGCACTTCGTAGAAGGGTAGGGGGGCACTGATGTGACTGGCCCCTGATAGTCTCTCTTTAAGAACCTTATTTTCTCAGCTGATAATTGAGCCTCAGAAACTACCCAAGAGATAGCTTGATGTAGCTGAGTCAAGAGATGTGGAGCCTGTTGCCCATTTCATGAAGAGCTGATGATGTCTCCACATATGTTAGTTTTCTGTCACTATGACAAAATGCCTGAGATAATAAATTTAAAGACAGAAAGGCTTATTTTGGCTCGTGATTTCAGGTGTTTCAGTCCATGGTTACTTGGCTTAATTGCTTTTTTTTAATCTGTCTGGTGAGACAGATCATGGAGGGAAGCATGTGGTGGCGTAAATCTGCTCACCTTCTGGCAACCAGGAAGCAAAGAAAGATAGGAGGAATCCAGGGTCTTAATATCTCTCTTAAGGGCATGCCTCCAGTGACAACTCCCTCTAATAGGCCACACTTCATGAAAGATTTTGCCAGCTCCTAATAGTGTTATCAGCTGGGGGCTAAGCTTTAACACATGGACTTTGGGGAACATTTAAGATTCAAGCCATAGCAGTTTATGAAAAAATTATGATTTTTTATGGGTTTGTTCTGGTCTTTAGTTTTTAAATCTTACCACTTTATGTTCTAACTTTCAGGAATTATAGCTTCAAAGTATTTGTCTAGGACAAAATATCAGGAAACAGTGTGTTTTTACATATAAATGTGCTCTCTTACCCCTGCAGCAGAAGTCTGACTAACAGATGGATCTAGCTACGCCCCTCTGGCGCCTCCTCAGGTCCATATTTCCTCACTGGTTGTGTCCAGTCACTGACTGGATACCTCAGGAATGACAAGGCAGGCCCATTCTGGCGAGACACAAGACCCCTGTGGTGAATGACTTTGACTCAAGGACTCCCAAGAGCTGGCTAAAACTTTCTTAGAACTGACCTGCATTCTGAGACTCTTCCTATCCATCCCTCCTTTCCCACAGGTTATATCTGCATCCAGTCTCAGCATTCTCCACACCTCTTCCGGCCCCCTCTTCTGTTTCCCTTGTAGGCATTTCCACCTTATTCTAACAGGTTAAGTCCTGTCTGGGTGACTATCTTTTAGAGGATTTCGACTAATACCAGTTCTTTCCTATCTATTACTTTGTTCATGTGTGCTGCATACTGCCACAGGGAAGCAAGAGACTTTGATACACATTGTCCATGATAAAGCTAGAACTAGAATCCAGAAATTTGGATTCCTAGACTTTTCCTTGTATCACATGATTTCTCCAGTTAATGCAAAGTATCCTGTGAAGAAATTTCTAGGTTACAGGTATTCCTGTGAGTTTTTCCAATGACAGTTTCCAAGTGCTGTACCATCTCTCTAGCCTAGTGGTTTCAAATGTTTTGCAAGCCACTGACTCCTTTTTTCAAGTTAAATCCTTATTGATGATTAGTAGGCAACAACGACTGGAGGAATGAAGCACAGTGGGGTGGCAGGTAAAGTGGCCATGGAGACTTGAGGACAACTGCTGGGTCTTTTGTCTTGTCACCCCCACTCACTGTGGCTGAGATGTCCTTTTCAAAAACACCTGGGTTGTGGTAAGCATGGTAATAAAATTTCTACTCAGATAATTGACTTCTAATTATTTCATAGAGAAGCTTTGGTTATGAAATCTCATGAGGAGAAAGAGGGTTGAGTCACAGAGTTCTGCCTACTAGGCTACCTCAGGGGGAGCTGGTTTGCTTTTATCTATTAGTCTGTGATTTTAATTCCTTAAGAGTTATTTTGAAGAAAGTGTTTTGTAGATTTTTTTTTTAATTTGAAAAGCCTCTGCTCCAGGGCACTGTTACAGGAAGAACCTCGTATAGATTACACCTCTTCTTTAAATTGTGGCCATGTCTGTGGTATCTGGAATGAATGCACTGGGGCACATTCCTAGCCATTTGATTTATCCTAGTGTGGTCACAATGAATGACAATTAATTATCCAATCTGACTTTTTTATGTCACATATTCATTCATATATTCAAACATGTCAATTCAGCATCTACCATGAGGCAAGGATTGGCTAGCTACTAAGAATGTCACTATGTTGGTCAGCTTTCCATTGCTGTGACAAAATACTGGAGAAAATTGACTTAAAGAAAGAAAGACTTATTTTGACTCATAGTGTCAGGGTTTCAGTCCATGTTTACTTGGTTCCTCTGTTTCTGGACATGTAATGTGGCAGGGCATCAAGGCAGAGAAGTCATGGGCAGAACAAACCTGCTCACCTCATGGAAGCCAGGAAGTGGAGGGAAGCCTACTTCCTCTGACTAGCCCCCATCTCCTAAACTTTCCACCACCTTCCAGTAATGTCATTAGCTACGAACCCATCAAATCATCAGTCAAAAGCTCCACCTCTCCACATTACGGCACTGGGGGCCGAGCTTTCAATATCTGAGCCTTTGGGGGAACACTGCAAATCCAAAGCATAACATACTGTTCCTGGCTCCCAAAGCTCATGTTCATCTCAGTCACAATCTTTTGAAAACAGGAAAAACATTGTATAAGTGGTAAATAGCATGATTTCAGTGTAATTGAAACCCAAGAGAAGGATACCCATCTACCAGGCAGGTGGGGGACAACAAGGAGGGCCAATGTAGAAAAAAACTCCATGAAAGATTTGAGTATTTGATGCTTGGTGTTTGTTCTTTCTATTTGTGCCAGGCTCTGCTCCACATGCTTTATGGCTAAGAACCCCACGTCTCATACAACTTTATGAGATAGACTACTATCATCCTTATTTTAGAGATGAAGAAACTGAGGCACAGAGAGGTTAAATAACAGATCTGAGGTAACATGTCAATAAGTGGCAGAGCAGAGTGCACCACCCCATGACCATCTTGCTAACTGCTGTTCATCCTGCCACTGTGATGTTACCAAATTTACCCAGCTAGATGTGAACAAGCTGGGATAGAATCAAGGTATTCTGATCCCCAGATTAGCATTAAATTCTAACTCTCAAGATCCCAGAGTAAGTGTCTATTTTTCTTAGTGGTCTGTCAGAGGCTAATGACTCTCAAAGTAGCACCTTATAAAAAGGTAAGACATTCACTAGAATAGCAACTTCAGGGTCCCTGTTTAGAAGTGCTCAGGATAGGGAAATATTGCAAATATAAGACTGGACTTGCATTAAACAAAAATGTACTGTGAACAAAAGCCTAGTGTGTCTGGGTGAATAGTGAGCTTCCACCACATGCAAGGTATAATAATAATCAGGTTTTCAAAATACTCAGCCAGACTCTGCTGGCTTCTCAAAGATAGAAATGTTCAGACAGATAAAAGACTGTGTTCAGGTTTTATTTTAATCTTTGCCTCTCTACTGTGGTCTTAAAGGCCTTAGAATTGAAAACAAATGATACTTCTACCTCCTTCTTCCCAAAGAAAAAAATTTTCATTTTAATTTTGGAACACTTAGGAAAAAAAACCAAATGACATGATTTACTTTTTTGAGTTTTTTTTTTTTTCTTCTTTCCAGGAATAAAGTCTATTGCTCACTGAGCTGTACACTAAATATCATGAACCCTCAAGGCAAAGCTGGTTATTGGAGCTATAGTAAAATATGTTTGTGCTTTTCTCAGGAAGAAAGAGTCCAGCTTCAAGGGACTCCAGATTGAAGTAGATTTATATTAAAGGATAATTGTTGGGTTTGCTTTGAACTGAATTTCAAATCAGAAACTTTATACACAAAGAAGCAGGAACTAAATTTTAATAAAAATGTGCTGAGAGCCCTGCTTTAGTAAGGAAAGTTAACTACATATACTCTGCCATCTTATTTAGCAATTGTGAAGGCCTCTAAATCATGAAAATGACAACAACACAGCTGTTAGTATATAGTCCTAAGTTTGTCTACCCATCCTAGATGTTCCACACCTAAGGTTGGAACCTTAACCACCCTAAGGGTAGTTACCCTTATGGCGACCACCCTAAGGTTGCCATATAGTCTGTCATTCAAACTGGACACTTAGGAATTGAAAGTAGTTAGTACTGTTAATTACAGTGGAATAAAAGTCATAAATGATGTAGCTCAGTGGCAGAGAGGTTATTTAATTTGCACAAGACCCTTGGTTTGTTCCCCCACACTGTGTCAAAAAAAAATAATAAAAGGAATAATCTGATTTTAAAATGGGGAAATGATGTGAATAGACATTTTTTTCCCAGAGAAGATATACAAATGGTCAATAAGCACACAAAATGATGTCCATTATTATTATTCATTGAGAAATGCAAATCAAAGCCACAGTGAGATAACATTCATACCTACTATTATGGCTATAATCAGAAAATCAGATAAACTGATAGTAATAGCATGCCTGTAGTCCCAGCAGTTCAAAAGTTCAAGGCAGGAGGATCACTTGAGCCCACCAGTTCAAGACCAGCCTGGGCAATACAGCAAGATACTATCTCAAGAGAGAAAAGAAGAGAAAAAAACAGATAATACTAAGGGTTGGTGAGGAAGAGATGAAATTCAAGAGAATTAGAAACACATGTTCAAAAGAGTGAAAATAAACATAATATTTCAATCAACAACAACACAAAAGGTATAAACTCATATTGAATCAGGCAAACTAGCATGAGCAATCAGCCTAGTTAGGGGCAAGATTTCCTTTTCAAGCAAAGAAACTGAATTAATAGGGAGTTTGTATACCTAGAGTATAATGTCAGGTCCAGGGCCAAATCACTGAAGAGTGAGAAAGAGGAAATTCTTCACATGGGATACTTTGGCTACAGAAATTTAGAACTCGAAGGGAGAGCAGGTTCATCTATTTCAATAAGATTAGGAGGTGAAGAGGAATTGGAGTGTTATAGTTTGAATCTGGACTGTTTCCCCAAATGTCATATATTAAAGGGTGGGTTGCCTGCCTGTGGGAGGTGGGCCCTAAGAGAAGTCCCTTGGGGCATGCCTTTAATGGGTCTATCGGGACATTTTCCTCTTCCTCTCTCTGCTTCCTGGCTGCCATGAGGTGGACGGCTTTGCTCCACCATTTGGTACCTGGTGTGGTGTCCTGTCTCTCCACAGGCCCAGAAACACTGAAGGCAGCCAACCATGAACTGAGACCTCTGAAACCATGAGCCAAAGTAAATCTCTCTTTTTCAGCTGTTTAAGTCAGGCATTTTGTCACAGTGATGGACAGCTAACTACATTGGGCCAATAGGCATAAATTTGGCACTTAAGTACTTAGTTTACATGTCAACAAACTAAATTTAAACTTTTCTTTATTCTTAGACTATGTCCTTCCCTACCTTTCTTGGTTTTAAAAGGTCCTCTTACTTTTAATAAAATGAAAGTAATACTAGAGAACAGTGATATTGTTAATGTTTTTTAATCTGGAACATTTAAAAGTAAGCATCTCTAGATATTTCATCATAATTTGATTAGTTAGGTCAAACAGATAAGGATTGATAGCTCTAAGGTAATTGCAAACCATAAAACAGTTCAAATGAAAAAGGCTTATTTTTAATTTTTTTCCTTTATTGAAAGAAGAAGAAAATAATACGTATCAAACATTTAGATGTATTGCCACTTTATGTTGGCCAGGGGCTCTGAAGCCCCCAGAGGGGAGGAGATTTGCATGGCTGTCCTGGGTCTCTCTCTGTGCCAGTGCTTGGCTCCTGCTCTGCCCTCTGGCTCTTCTCCTGAAGTGAGTTCTGTTCCTTGCAATCCTTTTTCTGGCCCCAGTCAGTGAGTCAGTGAGTATGGATAATGATAATCCCATGAAAACTGGCAAGTTCTGTCCTTTTATATTACTTTTAGGAGACAAGAAACAGCTGATTCTTTTGGGGGTGGGGGTTAAAATTATCCAGACTCACTTCATTTCTCTGCTTTGCTTTGCATGCACAGCTATCGGCTGAAGCCACGAGGGAAAAGGCAGTGCAGAGGAATGCTGTTGCTACTGGCATAAAACTCACCAGGAAGAACTAACGAGAACTTGATTTTACTAATGCAGTATTCTTTACTAAGCTCCTAGCACTGAATCATAGAACAGAAAAAAAAATCCACTCAGGGATATTATTTTCATATTTCAGGATAAAGTCAGGTAAACAGCAAGTTTTTCTAAGTACACTGATACTCAGCAAGCCCGGGCATAATTCTGCTGGAGAAGAAAAAAATCAGAAGCCTCTGTGCTTATAAATCCACATATCTTTATTTTAACATGACAGCTTTACTGAGAATTAGTAATTAGCCAGAAGTATCTGGTTAAAATCAAATAGACTTGAGACAACCAGCTTCTATGAATTCATTTAGTCCGTTTCAGATTTTATTGTATTAAACTGCTTGCAAGAAGCTCCTCATAATAAAATAAAGTAAAACAGGGCTTGAGGACATGTTGTCAGACTTTGATCATTGTAGATTAATTACGTTTTTCAGAAACAAAACACATTGTTTGAGATATTTCCAAGTTTGGCAACACTCGGCTAGTGTGTCAAGAGGAAGATTGGTTTAGGCAGGTAAATGTTTTCAGATTACTTGTGGTTGAAGGGTTGCCAGGCTCTGTTCTCAGTAAATAGAAATTTTGATTTGTGGGGCTGACACTGCCCTACTGGGAGGGAGGCACTGACAGATACCGTCAACAGGTAAGTTTGTGTAAAGACTCAGAAAGCCGTTAGGGGAATACCTCTGAGTGTTTACCTACAAAATTTTACTTGGCACTGCCAAGCTACTAGTCAGCAACCATTTCTGGGCAGAATAGTATACATTTTTTTGGATGGTATACCTTAGATGCCATGGATCTTCTCTTTCCCAGCGACTTGGTAAAAGGACACTAAAAGTAGAAATTTAGAAAGCTAAATCTTAGGAGCATATTTAAGTATTCATGACTGATAAGGTATAAATCAACCACAGATTAGTGGTATTTACACAAGTAAATTCTTTAGAAATATGATTTGATGTGAGCTTATTTTCATGATTTCTCAGGGAAAATATGTGGAGGGGTTAGGACAAGTTAGAGAAAGTACTGTTACATAAAGGACCTACATAGACATGTGGAATTTGTTACTTGAAGAGTTAGGAAAGGAAGTGAATATAAACAAACTAGGGAAAGTTTTAGATTCATGTTGTAAATAACAAAAAAGGTGATGAACAGTCAGATTCAGCACCAACTTTTTAGTAAAGGAACCAAGGACCAAGGAGGAGACGACAAGAAAAAGGGTTGCCAGGCTCTGTTCTCAGTAAATAGAAATAATAATGGGGACCCACTAGAGTATAGCATTTTTCCAAAAATTTCTTTTATAATTCAAATACAGGCTCAAAACCAAGGCTATTGATTCCATAGAACATCAGTGGTTATGATCCTTAGAGAAGATGCAAGTGCAAGTATTTCCTTTAGCCTAAGGATTCTGCTCTCTGGGCTGCGGGGAAAATGGAGGCAATGAGGAAGAGTGTGTGCCCCATGAACCTGAATGGAGAAAGCTTACCACATCTTTTTCACTTCTAACTGAAATTTAACTTTGGCTTATAATATCACTATAGTAAACAAACCACAGTAAAATAAGCAATATTTGTGACTTTCCACTAATACAAATAAAAATATTTTCATATTGTATTTCAGGTTTGTACTCATATGTTTCAAAATCATAGTAGGTAATAGACATGTCACTAGATCTTGTATACAATGTTATTTCCTGTGTGATCTGAATGTTTGTTCAGTAGACTTTATTTTCTTTGTAATCTTCTATCTTATATAGAGCTATGCTTCACCAGATTGCCAAAGGTATCCATGACACAAAAACTCCTGCCTATGGACAACCAAGAGGTCAGGATTTACCTCTATATTAAGTGTTAATTCATTTTAAAAAACTTGATTTGTTTTTAGAATGGTTTTAGACTTACAGAAAAACTCATGTTAGTAGAGGGTTTTTAGATACCACTGCCCAGTTCCACCTACACATAACTTCCAATATTGGTATGGTATATTTGTTACATTTAATTAACCGATCTTGATACATTATTGTTAACTGAAGTCCATACTTGATTTCAATTCTTTTAGTTTTTCTGTAATGTCCTTTATATTCTGTTTTAAGACACTACTCAATATACCACATTACATTAAATGTTATGTCTCCTCGAACTCTTCTTGGCTGTGAGGCATCTTTTCTTAAAAAAACCTAAGTCGGGCTGGGGATTTAGCTCAGTGGTTAAAGTGCTTGCCTTGCAAGCACAAGGGCCCGAGTTCGATCCCCAGCATGAAAACAAAACAAATCAAAAACCAAAAAAAAAACCCCTAAGTTATTTAAAGTTTAGTTCTCATTTTCCAATTCTAATTTCTATGTTACAAACTGACACATGTCAAGTTTTTTTGTATTATCACTGCCAGTTTTCAGTTTTTGTTTTTTAATGGATGCATTCTTTTGTGCCAGGTCCAGATGAGGTACAGGTGGACGTGTTTCGAACATACTTTGCCCTCCTATAGATAATAAAGGTTCACATGAAGTGAACACATTCGTACTCATTTGTCTCTGGATTTGGAAAGACTTTCCATGTTAAATGCCTTGATTTGTATAGAAAGAGTAGATGATAAGTGAAAAAATTTTAAGAAAGAATACTTTATAAGAATCACTCAACTCTAAAAAAAGCTTACATCGGCAGTTTTTTTAAGAAAGAAAACTTTATAAGAATCATTCAACTCTACAGTGAAAAAAGCTTACATCAGCAGTCAGCAGCTTGCTGACTGTCACTGTAAGTTTTATCCATTTTAGCATCAACTTGCTTCAATATCTTTTGAAGTAAACCTTATTTGGTAAATTCAACAGATAGTATCTACTAAGAATTGCGCCATGCTATTGTATTTGAACAGCAGGGCCAATTTAGAAAGATGTTTTGGGGCAAGTTGCCACTCACCAGAGCCACCCGCCTCCAAAAAGGACTTACTATCTCTAATATTTTATCTTACCCAATCTTTGGATCAGGACAGTTATGGAAGTAATGGGAGCTTAGCATAAGGTATGTAAGGCAGTAAAGGAAATCACATATTCGTACTCTGCTCCCCCCGCACACACATCTCAGTCTCAGGCAGCATCTGCGACAGGAGCTGCATCTCCTCCGTGGCTCCAGCTTCTCTCTGATGGCCTCCACCTGCCCAGTCCCAGCTCTTGCAGCCCAAACCCTCCCCACACCAGGGACAGCTGCCAGGTGGCCCTGGTTGCTTGGCTGCTGGGTTCCAACAACACTACTTCATTCCTTTTTACCTCCAAGCGCAGAAAAAGTTGAATAGACTTTTCTTGCTGTTGCTAATCATCTTTCAGTTGGTTGACTCACCTTTGTTTAGCTTCTCACCTCTGTCCTCACCTGTGTAAATCAATCCCTGCCTTAAATTCCATGTGTTTAAAATATTGAAAGCAACATACTAAGTAAAGACATGTGGTGTCATTTAGTCAGCACATGGAGAGAAGAGAAAATAAATAAGGCAAAGCTACATTCTTTTTAAAAAATCATTTCTCTTCATTCTATAAGCAAGAATTGGTTGTATAACGTAGAAGGTAAAGAGTCTGGGAAATGTAATTTAGCCATGTGCCCAGAAAGAACAAACAGGTTTGGACAGTATCTGGTCAGTCTCTGTAAGCAATTTTTTCTATTTATTTAAACAAGTATAAAAATATACCTCATGTAGAAGGCAAAGCCCTGCATTGCCTCAGCGGCTTTTCAGTAAGGTACTCAGCTCCCTTAAGGGAATCTATATTTTGAAGTATTTCTGGTATTAAATACCTGAATGAGTTTAGCAGATGAATAAAGATTCAGGAAAACGCTGAGTAGGGAGAAGTTTTTCTTTCTAAGAAGACCTGCAAGTACTGCATATGACTTTTGTCATACATTTTTGAAAGTCATTATAAAATAAATATGCTTACATTTAGAGTTATAGCAAAATAACGAAGGAAGTGGCATTGCTTAATGCTTTCTCCTATTGGACGTCCTCCCTCCACAGCTAGTACTGGGGCTTGTAGTTATTTCCATCTTGCTCTTTGAGCAATTCTGTGACCCACTTGTTCATCATCTTTAACTCTAGCTATTTGTTAAGGCACGAAAGGAAGGGGAAAGACTGGCTAAATACTGAAGTAGCTTTTAGCAATACAAACTCAGGCCTCTAACTCGATCAAAGAAACCGTCTGAAATTTTATTTTATATTTAATTGTAATAACACTAGTATACTGATTTCCAACCTATGAGCATATTGCAGGCAACAGATTAGAGGAAGAGAAAGGAGAACTTTTGTAAGTAAAACACCACCACCACCACCACTAATAATGACAATGACAACATTTTATTGGTATTTAGTGACATTTAAATAACACTTAAATGGATGGACTAGAAACCTAAATAAAACAACAAAGCAAATAAATGAAAAAGGCTAGAAGCAAGCTGGAGGAAACATCCTCAGCTTTGAGGACAAATTTGAAAATCAGTGGAGTAAAACTGCAGCTGTTTAAAAACATTTAGAAAAGATGAAGATAGGATTCATATAATCTGATTAAAAGGGCATTTTACTTGGATTTTTAATCAAACAGATTAAAGTTTAAAAGTTTTTGTAGGATTGCTAGGATCTGCTGCAAGGAGCAGAAAACTCCAGAAAACAGAAAACAGAAAACTCCAGAGGCGAGACAAAGGACAGGAGACACTGTAAAACCGAAGGGAGAGAACATCTGTACTCCTTGGAAGAGCCATGCGTTACTATAAAATATTTGGTTGTTAATGTGGCATCAGTGGGTTTCTGCATATTCTTCACTCTTTTTCTGATAGAGAGTGTACAGTGCAGGGATGTCCAGCATGTATTCTAAAATCAAAATACTTCTTTCCAACCTGGAGAGCTTCTCTTAGCAGTATTTGAGGATGCTGCTTCTTTACGACATAACCTATTGGAGAAGAGTGAAGATCATGTTCGTCACAGTGATGGGAAGGACCAACACGGAGACGCAAAATGAGCTCCACTGCAGTGCCTGTTGTCAGGCAGGATTAGAAATCTCACCTGTTTGTCTTAGAAGTAGTTGAGGTCTGAGAGGGACTATGCCTAGTACTGCTGATAAGTGATGCAAAATGTTCCTGTGAGGTGTTTTAATGAGTTTTTAGATTGTTTTCTAATTTTTTTGTTTTTATTGATTTTTATTCCTACAAATAGAATCTGCATTAGGAGAAAATACAATGGCTAAAGTTTTGGAAGAACTTTTTTCTACATGCTGGGGTTATAGGCGAAGACTGTGGTATGTGAGAGAAAGCACGAGGCAAACAACGTTCATTACAAAATCATTTTGATTAAGAGAAATTACCTGATCCCTTCTTAGCATCCTAAAGAAGGGGACTTTGGGTCTAGATTGCCAAATGATATTCTTAGCTGTCCAATTTATGTGGCCACAGAAGGGGAACATTTGCTCAGAATGACATGTTGATTATAGCAATGTTTCTCCAACTGGTGCGCATGGGCTACCCCAGTTTACTATGAAGAATGTTGTGTTTTCAATGAAAATTTTTATAAAGCAGAAGCATGATATGTATTGGTGAGGTTTTCATTGCTGGGTCAAATTACCTGACACAGATTACCCAAAGGAGAAAAAGTTTATTTTGTCTCATGGTTTGAGGTTTCAGTACAGATCCAACTAGCTCCAAGGCAGAAACATCATGGCAGAGAGAGAAGAAAAGAGTCAGAGAGAAGATACAGCCTTCAGAGGCGACCTGCAGTAATCTCTTTCCTCCAGTGAGGCCCCACCTTCTAACAGCCCTTTCAGCTATGAATTTAGCAACAAGTTAATTTGTCAACAGGGTCGGTGCTTCATGATCCAGTCACCTTTCCCAAAGTCCTACTGGTGAACATATGAGCCTTTGTTGCAAACATTTTAGATTGAATGATAAAACTGATTAACAACTGAGCATTTCCTGGCTGTATCTCCAAAATCTTTACCTAAAGTTACCAAATTTTTTCTCTTGTTAATTCATGCCTTCTTTCTTTTTTCTGGATAAGTTTGGTGAGGTTTTGTCAATTTTATAGGTCTTTTCAAAGATCCAGCTTTAGGTTTCATTGATGTTATCTACTGTTTCTCTTTTAATTCATTTCTACTCTAATCTTTATTATTTTCTTCCTTTGTTTCTTAACTTCAGTATGCTCTTCTTTCTCTAGTTTCTTAAGGTAGATGCTGAGGTGATTATTTGAGACTATTCTTATATTCTATTATAGCATTTAGTGTTATAAATTCTCTAAATAGATGCTTTAGTAACATAATAATGTTCCCTATTTTCAAAGAATAGTATTATTTAGGTTATAAACATTAAGAATTTTTCCAGATCTTTTTCTCTTATCGATTTCTAATTTCTAATTTATTTCCACTGTGGTCACAAGCATACTTTGTATGATTTTAATTTTTCTAAAATTATCAAGATTTGTGTTTTACCCTGAGATTCCACCTCACTCCACAAAGAATGGCTATTATCAACAAATCAGCCAATAACAAATGCTGGAAGGGCTGTGGAGAAAAAGGAACTCTTCTCCACTGTTGGTGGGAATGTAGACTGGTACAACCACTATGGAAATCAGTGTGGAGATTCCTCAGGGAACTAGGACTAGAGATTCCATTTGAC
>PVJO010020494.1:0-31881 GCA_004026905.1 Hystrix cristata
TATGGAAAATGATGAATGAACCTGCTGTAAATAGGGAGGGAGAGAAGAGAGGGGAGGGGCGGGGGAGAGGGGGGAGAACCAAGATGCACCATGTATAGGTACAGAATAAATGTAATGAATGTGACCACTGTATGTAGAATGTACCAATACATGTTCTTGGTTTAAAATAAAACAAAACAAAACAAAAAAACACTACAGCGTGTTTTCCTAAAAACCATCAAGGAACGTAAATTCTCTAGAAAGATGTAGCATGTTTCTCTGGACACTCATCTGCTGTAGAAACACAAGAACATGTGAAAATAGCCAGCACGGTGCCAAGGGCCCAGCAAGGGTGACCATCTTTGCTGTGGGTATTACCAACCAGAAAGCAGACAGCACCAGTCCTGTGACCGCTACTTTCAGAGACAAAAGCTAAAGCGCAGAGGAGAAAGAGCCTTGCCAGGATTGTTCAGTAGATCTGCAGGATTGCATTTTTGGATTTGAATCTTATATGAATTATTTTGGAATTCCAGTCTGCATGGCAGAGGACTAGAGAGAGTCAGTGATTTGCCCAAGATCCACAAAGCCAGGACTGGAGCTCATATGTCCCAATCTAAAGGCCATGCTGGTGTTACTGAATCATGGTGCCTTGGACTCATCTTCAAGACAATGAATGAATTCCAGAACAAGTCCTGGCACGTAGCAGGCTCCCAATAAACATTTGTTGAATAAATAAACAATCAGCATTGAGCACTAAAAATATGCCTCGTGCTATGTTAAATATTTTCATATTTGTCAGCAAATTTCACAGGAAACAGTTTCCAAAGAAATTAATGATTCACACAATATGCACACTTATTGAGCGACAGAGCCAGGTCGAAACCCAAATCTTCAGAACATCTAACAGACTATGAGCAGCTTGACAAAAAAATAAATAAATTGTTTGGGTGATCAAAGCATTTTCAAGTATTCAACTTTTCTAACATTTTATTTTGATGGCATTTTAGAATGCAGATGTACAAAAACGTAATAGGTCTATACTATTTGTAATATGTAAATGGGTTTCAGGAGCTACTAGGTCTTATCAGAAATTTGTATCCATGTTAAATGGTTCCAAGCACCTATATATGTTACTATATCTACCTTAGTAGGTCTTTTGAATATTTTGCTGTCTATTATGCCCCAAGCAGAGGCTGTTTGTGGCTTTGTCTCTGATAAACTGTGATAACGATCCCCAGGTTCTATTAAAACCATGTGCAAACTGTTTCATGAGTTGAATTGTGTCCACCCAAAAGATGCTCAAATTCTAACCTCCAGTGTCTACGAATATGACCTTATTTGGAAACAAGCCCTGCAGATAAGCAAGTTAAGATGAAGTCACTAGGGTGGGTCCCCAACCTGACCTGACTGGTGTCCTTAGAAAGAGGGAAAATTTGGACACTAAGACAGATGTACACCAGGAGAACACCATCAGATGGTTGGAGTTTCTCTGCTTTAAGCCAAGGAGCTACCAGAACCAAAGAGAAAAGCCTGAGCCCAGTCTTTCCCAGGCACCTTCAGAGAGAGCACCCTGATTTTGGACGTCCAACCTCCAGAACTGTAAGCCAAAAACTTTCTGCTGGTTAGGCACTAGTTCTTGACATTCTGCTATGGCAACCCCAGAAAACTAATACACCTAAGTTTGGATGAAGGTCTGTGACTTTTCTGTCGATTTTTTTTAACCTTTGGATTTTAAACTGTAGCCTCTGGAAGTAATGTACTCTTGTATAAGCTGGACATCATTGCACAAAACTGTCCAATTGCTGGTCAGTGTTAAATCCAGAGGACAGGAGGGCTGAAACTAATGGGTTGTTTTTGCTTACTTCTATATTTAGCCAAACTTCCTTCAAATGAAAGATTTTTAAAAAGACATTAGGCCTTCAATTAATGAAAGCTACTTAGAAACTGCCAAATATGTGTGTGTGTGTGTGCATGCGCGTGTGTATTTATGCAACTCTCCAAACATACATATATATACACATATATTTCAGTATTTTGAAATGTATATTTCAACATATTTATATTTATATGTTTATATGTTGAAATATACATTTCAATATACTATTCATCTTAAATATGTTGTAGCAAATTAATGACAAACCTCTATTTCAAAATACAGTTTGAATCCACTTGCCAGAAGGCCAGCCTGGAGACCAAAATGGTACTGGTTAGTCCACAGATCGATTACTTGCTCCTTCACCCTTTCGTGCACCTGCATGCTACAAAAAGCATATAGAATCTGTCCCCTCAAGCAATCAGAAGTAAATTTACCATGGCTACCGTGTCGTTATCAGAAAAATTGTCTGCTAAGGCTGATAAATCGGTCGATTATCTGCTTCCTTGACTTTTATTTCCTCTTGTATAAATGTTTTCATCCTAACATTACCAATACCTGTTATAAGATGAGCAATAAATTACCAAACTACTGAAATCACTACAAAATCCCTAATACATCAAAAAAGAACTTAACCAGAAAAAGGCCCTAATAACATAGTAATGCACTCTTATAGTCTAAGAAACAGCACTCTATAGGTAGACAAATGGCTACTTATTGAAATCTTAGCTTACACATAAAATAATAAATTTCTTTGTGGGAATATACCAAGAGAACCAACATGATATACCTTGTAATGAAACATATAGTCATGATCCTTCTGTCTGCCAAAGAAACCCTAACACAGTGATTTCTTTTTTTTTAACTAAAAACATATATATATATATATATATATATGCAGAAAAAAACATGAGAGATAAGTTTTAGCATGGGAGAAGAGATGGAATTGCTTTGCATTTAATGCTAAAATACATAGAAAGCCAAAGCTGCGGGTTAGGGGGCTGCCCCTCCCCACTCCAGCCCCACATGTTTGTCATAGTATACTGATCGTAGGAGAATATTCGCTGATCATGCACAGGAGCCCATGACGCCAGAGCACCCTGGATCACAAGGACAACCCTAACTCCAAGTTAACTTTAACACTGATTTAGGTCAACAATTTTAACCTTTACTCCCACCAGGATTTGGGCCAGGGGTACTATTAAATGACCAAATGTATTTATATTTGTTCTTTCCTTTTATTTTCCCCGCCCATCTTCTGGCACACACAGAAGAAATCAAGGATGGAGGCCAAAAAGGAATAGAAATGAAGAAAAACTACACTCAACCAACAAACTAAGATAATTCCAAGGACCAGGATACCCTGCAGGCAAGTGAGCGCTCCCTTAACAACAGAGGCCAACAGTACACCCACTTCATTCTTGTGACAGAGCCTGGGGCGACTTCCTTTCTTCTTGGGCAGCCCTCAGGGATGCCACTCAGGTTTGTGCGGAGAAGGCTTTGCCAGATCTTCCTCCTGAAAGAAACCTGGCACTGTTCTCAAGTTCACTGTCACCAAGAGTGATGCCTGAGAGGGGACACTCATTCCATTTCCCAAGAAAGCGCAGATGCTTCTGGAAGCGAATTGAGGTTGAGGCGGGGAATACGCTCTACTGCTACTTCAGGAAGTAGCATCAAAGTAGATGTTCCAAACAGCAACGACCATGACAACACAAATCCCTCTGGCATGCACACAACAGCCCAAAACAACCACATACATTGCGTATACACCAGTTTCTTATGTTTTTCAGCTTCTAGGAGTCCAAGAAAACACCCTGATCTAAGAGTCCAAGAAACTCCCTTCTGGGAATCCAAGAAACATCAGCCCCAGTGCCACATGGGTTGGTTAGAGTTCATTACTGCACCTTTCTGCTTCGGGCTCTGGGAAAGCAGGATGACTTAACAGTGGTGTGAGTAGGTACGCCACTTCCTTTTCATCTTAAAAGAACTCAGAACTGTCTGCAGTTCTCCAGCTGTATCTCCCACATATTATAAAACTCTAGTTAACTAGCATAGCCTCCACAAATAACTGGCATTTGAAAAGGAGAGTGAAACTGTATTGAGCAATTTATAGAACTTCATTTGTGGAATACAAGTTTGAAAGGCTGTTTTGAAATAAATATGCTCTACTTGGGCTTTGTTTTAAACCTATAGGTTTTAAGATTACTTAGAGAAAACCTCTTTCTCTCTCTCTCTTTTTTTTTTTTGTATTTCCACATTAATATCAGCAGTAGTAAATCTGACTTCAGGCTTTGTGGGCCACAGAAAGTCTCTGTCCCATATTCTGTTTTTGTTTGTTGGTCCTATTGCTTATTTTTTAAAACAACCCTTTAAAAATGTAAAGCTTCTTCTTAGCTCCAGGGACTACATAAAAACGTATCAAAGTTTGCTGGCCCCTGCTCTAAAGAACAGGTAATTTCTCTTTGTAATAAAAGCAAAATGGTGCTTTAAAACAGTATTTAAATTTTGATATATGACAGCAGTTTTCATCATCTTTTTAAACCAGTTACTTGGATGAATCATTAAACTCTTTTGTGTCTTTTTTTCCACATATAAAATAAGCAGTAAGAACAAGTAAGTGGTTTACAAGCCATACATAAAAAGAAAAAAACAAAAAACAAAAAAAGCCTGAGACCTCTAGGGCTAGACCATGGTTCTACCGACCTAACTACATCCTTAACCCTGGCACACACGCCTAACAAGCACAGCCCTGCTTTGATCTCTCTGTTTAAATTTTGAAAAATAGAATATTAGATGATTTCAAAGTGTGACCCCCTCCACGAACCTATTACTGGATCATCAATCATTTTCCAATCATTTGATTAGGGTGTGTTGGGTAGACTAGAAATAATTTTAAATATTATACGCTATTTAAAAGAAGAGAATCAAAACCAGGAAAGAACTTATTCAAAGGAGCCACCTGTGCTTGTTTAGATTGGCGGAAACTGACCAAATAGGCAGCTAAGAGGGGTTCCCCAGTACCACACAGGCTGATTAGAGTTCATTACTGTACCTTTCTGCTTCGGGGTCTGGGAAAAGCAGGACAGCTTAACAGTGGAAAACTGGGCTGAGACACACAGACCAGGCTGCGCTCTGAATTTGGAACTTATCAACTGTGTAAACTCTGGTGTCTATTTAACAAAAATTGGCGACCCCACTATATACTAAGCCATAGAGAGGGTGTTAGGAACACAGTGACAAATCAGATATGGAACACTGTCCCTGTTACTCAGATCCCTCATCCCTGAAGCAGGGCAAAAACACCTGCTCCCTCTCTCACCCACAGGAATCCCGCAGAGATGGCTAAGTAGTTATAAACCACAAAGCACGGACAACGTCAAATTAGTTAACAATAGGCTCCATTCCTTTTAAATCAATAAAATATACTCAACTTCAAGAATTTAGCAAATTGATGAAATAAGGCCACAAAAATGCTTTGTACAGGAAAAAAGTTGCAGAGTATGAAAAAGCATGGCAAAACAGAAAGGGCATAAATCCCAGGTCTGAACACCCCCACTCAAATCCCATCTTGCTGCAACTAGGTCCATTTGATTTGTACAGGCTCCTCTTCTCATTTATACAACAGAATACACATACCTACAATTTCATGGAGTTATTGAGAAGGTAGATCACAATTATGTGAGTAAAGCACCTGGCACAGAGTTGGTACTTCATGCCTGATAGTCTCCACCTTCCCTCCCTCCCAGGTACCTAGCAATCTCAGAGGAGAGTACGTTCTGTGTTAAAGAACAGGGCTTACCTCAGTGCTGTGGGCATTGCTCCCCAGTGCTATATCATAGTCACCTCAACCAAAGAAGGAAGGAAACTTCTGGTTGTTATGACCATGGAATCCAGATGCAGAATATGCGCAGTCATCAGGAAAATCTTACAGTCTTGGCACAGTTTGAAGACAGCAAGAGAGCAGCAGCCAATAGCTGAGGGAGACTCTACAGCCTGGAATGTGCCACAGACTTCCAACCACAAATGTTCCCTCTTGCGCTTAGACTGTGGCAGCCCCTGTGGTGTGAGCCATGGCCTCTGCTCTTCTGGCCAAGTCTCCGGTTGAAGCATGTGACTTTCTCCAGGCATCCGTGGGTCACATTCGTGTGGATGTCCAGGGCACTATTCACCACCTACCCAGCCCTGATCTGCAACTTGCAAATCACTTTTTTGTATCTCAAAGAGGAAGACAATAGGAGATGGTCTCCAGGCCCATTTTCCCCTCTATGATCCTTTAGTTCTATGACTCATTGTTGAAGTCTTTGTGTATCAACTCATTTAACAATGTTTGTGGAATACCTCCTACTTCTTGAATTCTGTGACTGGTTCTTAACTCTTCCTTTCATTTGTCCGTTTATGGATAATTATTGACTACCTACTATACACCAAGTACAAGGGCAAGAATGTACTAAAACGAAAAAAGGTAGTCTATGTCCTTAAAAAGCTCATAGTCAATCAGGATGTCAAGTAAGCCATTATAACACACATCGGTTAGGATAATAGATCTGTGGGAGCCAGGCAAGGGGTGGCTTAGTTCTGCTCCATAGGTATGACCACGACAGGGGAGGAGGAGAAACAGGAAGAGCTTCTCAGAGATCTGAATGTTGAAGGTGAAGTCAGACATTATGCAAATCACACACCCAGACTGAAGATATTCCAGAAATAGGGAGAAGGATATGCCAGGGTACAAGGGTGTAAGTATGGTTTGCGGAAGACATCACTCAGTATGGGCATCTGGGGGCAGGGAGAGAGGAAAGACAGCTCAGACGATGAAGTCTAAAAATCCAAACTTTATCCCTCTAGGAAATGCCTAAAAGATCTTAAATAAGGATTGCCTGGATTGCAGGGATGTTTTGGAAAGTTTACTGTGGTCTCATGTAAAGACCTGATTACAGAGGCTCAAGTTGGGTAAGGAAGTGAGATTGGGGTCCAAAAGAGGTGTAGGTTGAGAACTAGTTCAAACTTCCCCTGGGAAAAATAAGAGTATGAACTGCAACAGTGATAAGGGGCGGGCACAGTGAATCCTAGAGATATTTTGAAAGTAGAGTCAAGATTTGGTGATTGATTCAATGGTAGGGGACGGGATGGCTTGTGGATCACAGAGGGTTTTCTGAGCAAGTGGATTAAATTATAATTCTGTCAGCATAATTCTGTGAGGACAACAACCCAAAGAGAGAACAGAAGAAGACCAGAAATACTCCTACTTCCCAGGCATGGAAACCCTATCCATCCCTTATATCCAACTGGATGATCTCCAAGGTAAATCATGGTGGACCCGTGGCAACCAATGGAGCTCTCCTACCATGGAGAACCAGGAAGCCACTGGATGGACATTGCACAGCTTTGTGGACCAACAATGTTGCATATGTGTTTATATAGGTAACTTAACTGATGAGTTTATTCAAAGCATTATTTTTATTTTAACAAGTACAGAGTAAGAAGCATAGTTTCATCCAGATTTGTAAATAGAACAAGAAAACTCAAAGGTATTTAGAAGAAATCTTGCAGAAGCCCTGAGAATCCTTGTGGTGCAATGGTTCCTCACCTTTAGGGTTAACTAGGGCTCACTGCCTTTTGGGGTCTTCAGTGGAAATATTCACAAAGTGCTGCGTTGATGGCATTATCCAGTAAAACTGAACAAGCACATGATCCAAGACATTTCCATTTATTTCTATAAAGATGCCTTAGAGTAGTGGTTCTGAAAATATGGTCCATGGATTCCAGGAGTTCTCTAAATTCATTTCAGAGACCTTCTAAATCAGAATTGGTTTCACAATAACAGCCTGACATCATTTAGCCTTTATACTCCATTGACATTTGTACTGATACAAAAGCAATGGCAGGTAAAACTGTTGGTGCCTGAGTTCGGATGGAGGCAGTAGCACCAAACCATACCAGTAATCCTTGTTATTCTTCACTGCTATACACAGTAAAAAAAGCTAACACAAAAACTCAAAAGCAAAACAAAGTTTGTAAAAAGCGTGCCAGTTTCGCTTAAGAATATCTTTGTCGCATGTGTATCCCCAGCACTCTGTGAGGCTGTAGCAGGAGGATCACAACTCTGATTCCTACCTTGGAAACTGAATAAGACTGTCTCAAAAATTTTTAAAAACTCATCATCATCATCACCAGTGCTGGGGGTGCAGCTCAGTGCAAAGGCTCTAGATTCAATCTCCAGTATCACAAAATAATAATAATAATACCTTTGATGAAGCAGTAAAACTTTCTAATTTTATTGAAGATTAACCCTTGAGTACCTTTTTGATCATACGGGTAATGAAATACATACATAAGCACTTCTGCTTTGGCAAGGAGAAGGACATGAGTGACTTGTTTGGTTAGAAGTTGAATGAGCCACTTTCATGGAACATCACTTTTAATTCAAAGAATAACTGACAAATTATCATCAGTCAAATGTGAGGCTTTGGCATATTATTCCTTGAAAATGAATGAAATAAAGCTGATACTTCAAGGAAAATCTGACAGTATTTTTAGCTGGCGATAAGATTCAAGCTTTCCAGAAACCATTAAAAATCTGGGGGGCCAGAGATTTAGCTCAGTGGTTAGAGTGCTTACCTTGCAAACACAAGGCCCTGAGTTCAATCCCCAGCACACATATGAAAAATCCGGATGACCACAAGTCTACACTATGGACTTGACAACTTCCCAATATTGTACTTAAAGACTTCTCAGATAAGATTCCAATGGCTATTAATATTTTTATGTTATGTAACAAAATATGTTCACATTTGGTTGATCTACATAACTCAGGGAACCAATATTTTGCAAATCTCCAGTGCTAATGTTATTTGAACGATGATTCATTCAAAGCACAAGACAGCCCAGTAGAGTTTAATGTAACAGAATATGGAAAATTCACTGAACTGTTTTGATTCAGCAGTGCATCTAATCTTTAAGAAGCTATATGTTTTTGAGTCTTGATGTCGTTCAAAGAATATCCACAATTATCTGAAAAGACTATTACATATCTGATTGAAGCCCGACTTTCTTCATTTACTATATCCCAAACTTGTTGCAATAGACTGAGTATAGCAACAGAGAAGAAAATCTAGTTGTCTTCTATTAAGCTAGGGACTGGAGATTTGCAAAAATATAAAACCAATGTCACTCTTCTCATTAAATGTTTTTTGGGAAAAAATGCATTTTGCATTAAAATTCTGGTAGGTATAGTTAACATGTAATGGATTAGAATCAGTATTTTAATGATGAAAATATTTAATTTCTCTATTTTAATCTCTAATATAATAATGAATATACAAAGAAGTTCTCTGGAGTCCTCAATAATGCCCAGGCATCCTGGAAGAGAGGCCCTGAGATCAATATGTATGAGAATCAGCGTCTTAGAGAAATTACACTAAGGCCAATGAGATATGTTCATGCATGTTTACAGCAGCATTGTCCCTAACAGAAAAAAGTCAAACAAACCCCCCTTGCACTGTGTCTGCAGGGTAGTACTAGACAGAGAACAGGGAAATGAGTGCAGCACAGCTACACGCACCAACATGGATCAATCTTAGAACGGAGACCATTGAATATAAACCAAGGTGCTGTATGCTTCCACTTTTATAAATTTCAAAGACAAGCAAAACTAAACAATGCAGTAAAGCCAAGGAGAAAATGCAAAGGAAACAATGAACAGAAAATTTAGGATAATAAGGAACTGTTCGGGGACAAGCAGAGTAAGACACCATGGTCAGATTTAGTAGTATTGAAACTTGGTAGGCTCGGGGGTAGGTTTATAGATGTTTGTTTTAGCACTGTTGCATTATATGAGTACCTTAGATTTATTATTTCTCATGAAGAGCACATATGTTAAGGCCTTCAAACAGAGGTGCTGTATTGGCACATTAACCAGGGAGGAAGTCGGCAAAAGGAGAGGGGAAGGCTTGGGGATGGGAAGGTCTCCACAGCAGAGACCCCAAGAAGAGCATCACCAGACAGAGCTCTCCCACCAGCCCCTGCAACGCTCCACCCACTGCCATCTTCCCTAGTTTTGTAGGTTTTTCAACTGAAGTCCCTCTACTTGAAAAGGCCACCTCTTCATTTAGGCCACCATCCTCCCTCCTGATTTTTATCACAGTGAAAGAACTATCACACTTTACAGCTGATTTCTGACTTGCATCCAAAATTCTGCAGTGAGCATTCACAGGCTCTTCTCACTAGGGCCCACCCTTGTCCTGTTTCTGCTGCCTTCCTTACATTTCTAGAATGGTTCCTGTGGTTCAGCAAAGCTCTCTTCTTTTAATGGCTCTGCCTGCTATTGGTTTATTTCAGCCTCTAGGCTCATGTCATTTCTCACACTTGGGATGTTTTTGCTCTTCTCAACATCTACATCCATTGCTTCCTTGAAGATGCTTGGGATGTCCTTCCTCCATGAATCTTTTGCCTATCTCTCTTATTCTACATTCCCACAAACATTTACATATTGAAGCCATACTATATGGTCTTGTACTTCTTGGCATATTGATTTGTACTTATCCTTCTGTGATTGTTTTGTGTCAACATTTGAAGGAACTGTTGGCGGAGATTGCATTCCACAGAACTTCTGTGAGCAGGTTCATGCTCAAAACTTCATGAATGAGCAGCGCATTGGAGCCAAGACGCTCAGTCTATCAAGTCCCCCCTGCGCCATACACCCTAGGTCTCAGAAGGTGCTCAGTTCAGCAGAATACACTGAAAGACATGTTCCCCCAAGGAGTTTCAATTTTATAACAGAGACTAAGCAAAGCGGCATTTGCCTTATAAAATTATTTTTCGTAATAGTAAATGATTTTAGAACTCAGCATTTGCCCCAGCACTTCCCTTCCTACCCTGAAGTACTAGAAATCTTTAGAAAATCACCCGAGAGGTGACTGAGCCAGATCCTTCACAGACACAAGATCTCGTCTTTCAGTTCTGGACAATTTTTTGGTTGTTGTTATTCAACAGGTCATGTCAAAGCAAATTGATCTTCCCTGTAACTTCTACCCTATGAGTCTTTGTCCCTGTTTTCTGCTCAGCATTTCATATATCTATGAAAAATATTTTTTCAAGCTGAATTTGTTTTCATCTCTTTTTCTGCCTGTCTCTTGGGAGTGGGATCCTCGCACTCTGCTCAGCTCTACAAGTCCAGAGCCACTGACACACACACTCGGTTACTGCTGGTGGAATGAATGAATGACTACACAAATGAAGTGTCAGTTCTCATGCACAGCTGACAATTTTTGATGAATGGCAAGTCCCAGTAAGTTACTCCCTGTTCCACTTGACAGAATTTCATATACTTGAATGTAGACACCATGCACAATTTTTATCCACCCCCATTCTTCTCTTTAAATTCAGCACTCCCAATTACCTCCATAATTAATTCCTCTAAGATGATCTCCAGAGCCAACAACATTTTAGTTGCTTCCCTTCTGGTGAGTAGTTTATCAATTTCCCCCTTTAAACTGGGACATCCAGTCTGGGGACTCAATAGTACAGATGTGATCTTATCCCCTTACATGAACGTTATCACCCTTGTTCTGAATTCGGTACTTTATATTACATTGGCCAACTCTGCTGAAATGCATCCATATTTCAAATAAAGGCTTAATTTTAAATATTACTTGTTGATTACAGTGGTTATCTCTGGGGATAGAAGTTGGGATAAGAGGACTTTCACATTTTAAACATTTATCAGAGCTTTAATTATTTATACTAAGCATGTGCCACTTTTGTCATTAAAAGCCAATAAAGATTATTAAAAATAAGTTAACCCTTCTTTTCCCTATCTGGTCCCATATTACTCAAAGTCCTTAGGACATCACCCCCAACAGGTGGTTGGGCCAGCTCCTTCATACACACAAGATCTGTTTCATTTCTAGAGATTTGTTTTTAATTCAACAGTTCCTCATTTTATTAAAGATTTCTAATGGAGAAACATTAGAAATGTTCGCCTTATGGAGAACATTTAACTTCTATTTAAACCAACTGTACCTTTTTCTCTTCCTTTGTATATATTTTCTCACAAATACTTGAGGAACAAATGGTGCATGAGGGGCTTCTCTCTAAGTATAATCTAGTAGTCTAGCCAGCCCCAATCCTACTTAGAGACTGTAAAATTTCTCTCTTCCCATAAATGTCACAAGGCAGCTCACTACAATTTGATTTCTCTCTTCCTTGAGGTCAGATTAAAACTCAGTAACTTCTTACTTAAGGTTTGCTTTCCCCTAGAAGGGAGAAATCACAGGGCACATTTCAGGAACGTTTTCCTGGAGTGCAGGGTCTCTCCCGCACTGTGTTTCCTCCCAAATACAGCTGTGTTTCATGCTCCAAACAGCCCGGCTGGGTTAACGAGTAGGGCCAAACAAGCGCAGATGAGATGCCTAATTCTAGGCCATTCCAGAGGGCAGCACTGGCCATTTGGAGCACTCGTTTCAGGCTCCAGAAAGTGTCGCTGCATGTGAGTCTGCTCTATTATCCTCTGCTTATCCTCTACGGTCAAAAATGCAGATCTTGAATCTTGGAGGAAAGAGATGATATTGGTGGCACTATTTTTCACGAGTCAGGGAGCCAACATGGTACAACAGCATCTAAAGGGTCCTCCAGCAGGGCTGGAGAGGACACAGGTAGCCTCTAGGTGGAGAGCTGTGTGAAGATTCACACACCTCAGAGCGGGGCTGGACGTCAAGAAGCCACCAGACGGTCCCACCCCTGGAAGTGAAGACGCTGTGATTTCTGACTTTAAGCTGTTTCTTCTCGTGGCTCAACTTCTACTTCTCACTGCTGAGAAGTGGAAGCAGCCCTTCCCTGCCTGCCTCACAAGCAGAGAAAGCACTTCAGGAACCACGAAGCAGAATATAATGAGAGAAAAGTATTAGTATCCAGTTTACAAGACAGAGCTACTCAAGCCGCAGAGAGGTTAAGTGACTCGCTAAAGGTCACAAAGCCCAAGAGACACCTTGGTGACAGGAGCGTATGAGAGAAGACTCTGGTCTCCTCCGGTGGAAGGAATGAATGTGCGGGAGAAGACTGGAGGCTAAGCCTCTGGTTTCCGGCCTGGTGGAGTCGGAGCCAATTACTCAAGTCCATGAGCTAATTTTAGGATCTGAAGACCTACAAGGACTCATCAATATGCTGCCCAGGCTCAGCATCCCATGTCTTTATTCTTGGCTGAAATGACCTCACCCCAGAGTGGGAGTTCTGGTTAGTTCAGGGGTTCTCAACTCTGCTTATCCATTTAAATCACCCAGGGAGCTTTATAAAAATGTCCAGTCACAGGCTCCACCCTGGGCCAATTGAACTGAAGTCTCATTTGGAGTTTTTATTTTTTTTAATCTCAGTAGTGTTTCTAACATGTGGCCAGGGTTAAGAACCAGTAGGTCACCTAAAGGTGATCAGAGACGGAAGGGCAGCTTCTTGATTCATTACACAGCACAGTGGAAGCAACCCTATGATGAGCCTCAGTTTAAATGAAGCTACGCCTCAGATATGTCAACATGACTGGCATTTATTTTGTACATACCATGTGCCAGCCACGTATCTAAATATCTACGTGTATGAACGAACTCAATTCCCATAGAACCTAAAACATACGAGAAAAACAGACAGAGAAGAGGAGTCACTTGCTAATGCCACAGCTAAAATGTCATGAGCCAGGATACTCATCCTCCCCTTATACGGATTCTCGGCACCTCCCTAGAGCATGGTACACAACTCCTTCGACTCTGACAAAGTGAAAGATTAGAGAATATTGGGCAATGTGGAACAGTTTCTACTCCAAATGCCTGCAGGGACCATGCAGAAAGAGATCTAGGGAAGTTGGGCAGGTGTACATGCATATGGGGACACGGTGGCTGGGTAGGCAGAACTGTGACAGACTGAGCAGCACATGCTGACGCCGACAGCAGACTGCTGCCATGTGGGGAGGTGAGCCCAGTGCTGCTGGCTCTTCCAAGTTTGCAAAAGAAGCTAAAATTCAGATTATTATTTGGAATCTCCGACTTCCAGAATACCATCTCAAATTTTTTAACATCAGTATGGCACCAGCTTGTGACCTCTGATGTGATGGGTCTTCCTCACATTCTCTCTCTCTTTCTCTCTCTCCTCTTCTCTCTTTCTCTCTCTTCAGTCCTTCATTTGAGATTCACTGAATATGCTCTCTTGGATTAGTTCCCTGTGATTAAAAACAACAGACCTTGCTTTTCCT
Organism: Hystrix cristata; assembly: GCA_004026905.1. Taxonomy (NCBI): domain Eukaryota; kingdom Metazoa; phylum Chordata; class Mammalia; order Rodentia; family Hystricidae; genus Hystrix; species Hystrix cristata. Next base: position 14,082 of record PVJO010020494.1, read on the forward strand.
TCTTTCTGTACAAAATCTGAACTATGACCTATATAACATATGGAAAACTCAGTATATCAATTTCCTCTCGGTTATTTTAATCAGTGGACCTCCTGTTGAATAAATGAATAAATAGACAAATCATTACTAAATGCTTATTCTCATCTTCAGTCTCACTATATGTCACTGTAGGAGGGTTTACTATCTCAGCTTTATAGTAAGATCCCGCCATAATTCATGTGATTATTACACAACTTAAATATAATTCAGAAAAAAATATATATATAATTCAGGTCAAATCATATACACAAAAGAACTCATTCCTATAACAAAAGCCTAACATAATATTGTTGGTCTATGAAACAAGTAATAAACAGTCAAGCCCTACTATAATTGTCTTATAAAAGAATTTTACCAAATCATACTATCACTCATCACACTAAAGAGATCTATGGGAAACAAAATAAAAATTAAAATCACAGACACCCACCATAAAATTCAAAGTCAGAAATGCCTGTAATCTAATCACAATCTAAGCAAACAAATGTATTTCGTAATAATAATGTATTTCACTTAATAAGTACATTCAATCAGCTCTACGTAGCATACACTATGTATGATTTACTATTTCCATTTACATATGTATTCAGTTAATCTTTACAATGACTGTATGATATAGCAACTATTATCACTATTTAAAGATGAGGAAACTAGGGGACAGAAGTAATTTGTCCAAGGTCACACAGCTAGCCAGTGACAGAGTGAGGAATTGAACCAGAGTTTGTGCACTTGACCATCACCCTGTGAACTTCAAAAGCACATGAGTTCACTGCTTTTATTTTACTGCACCGTATACAGCAAAGTGAAAAGAGACCAAAGTCACACGTATTTTCCTCTTCTCATTACAAAACAATAAAGCTTTCTAAAATACACCATCGGACAACCCACAGTATTAGCACTACACAACATGAGAAAAATCTATCACCCGCCACAAGTACAGTAGCTTGTTTCAAAAGCTTAGATAAGTAGCATGCCTCCGATCAGTCATGTAAAAGATCATTTTCGCCTGGCCTTCTTCAGTCCTCTTTGAAGGCCAACTTCCTTACAGCACTCAAAACAGCTCACCCTGAGATCCGCATCTCTCTCGCCTCTTCTCTTTCTTCCTTCCTCCCACACTTCTAATGGCATCTAACCACTCTTCTGACCCATGAAGAAATTATGAAAGAGAGAGGTAACTTTAGGGTTTGCTTTTCCAGGCTCCAAGATGGTCAATGTATATCTTGCTAGTAGGTATAACCTGGCTGAGTTTGGATTGGTGTGTGTGTGTGAGTGCGTGTGTGTGTGTGTGTGTGTGTGTGTGCGCGCGCGCATAGCGGTCCGAGAAATCAAACTTGGTCCTCGTGCATCCTAGGTAAATGCTCTACCAGTTAGGACATCTCCAGTGATGGATTTTCTTAAAAACAAAAGCAAAGACGACCTGGCCATGTAAGAACCCTAGAGACAATTTCAGTGGAGGAAGCTGTCTTTAAATAAGAGACTGGACAATTGGAAAAAATATCCCACTTACTGCATTTAATATAACTGTTGGTCAGTCTGTGGAAAGTGGAGTTGCTAAAGGCCCCATTCAGACCTCAGATGATGGTTACATAGCACTATCCATTTTGTAAAACTAGCTGTAGTGCAGCCTGTGTATGTATGTGTCTGTGTGTGTGTGTGTGTGTGTGTGTGTGTCTGTGTATATACACTGCAGCTGACCTACAAAACAAACAGCAACATGTACCCAGGCAGTCTAAGATTAGTATCAAGCCAAAGTCTGATTTTAATTTGTGAAATTTCCCCCTAACTGTAGCAATTCTGTCCAAGTTGGGTCCCTGGGGAAAGACAAGAGTCACCTGACCGCTCCCTGCTTTAGCACCTAGTCACACACTATTCTCCAATAACATAAAAAAATATAACTTACAGGGGATAGAAATACAACACTTGCTCACAAACAGAAGGAAGAAAGAAGTTTAGCAACTTCAGCCCACTGAGTGCCCTCAGCTACTCTGATGGTCTGGGCTTTACACATTATTTTGTTATCAAATATGACCTATGTTGGCTACCATGAACCGTAGTGTTTTGTTTTTTAGCCTTACATGGTACAGATTGCTGAGCTACCCTTAGCAAAGCAGGAGACAGAAAAGAGTACATCAGAAAGAGGCCAGCATCATCATTCACAGCCTGTGTCCCTAAAATGGGATTCTAAGAGTCCATTAACTACGCCAAAATAGTAATGAAATCAGAAGAACAAATGTCATTCATCTTACCATAACTAGGCCTGGTTTGGATTTCTTTCCATTAACAGAAAACCCTAAATCTATTCCTCCACCAGAGTCCACAGTTTTGTAAAACCTTATGCTAGAAATCCTTTAACACACCCAAAAGTCCTGTTTTATAGGTCATACTCTCATTATCTTGTGCTGCAACCAGTCTGATTAAATTATAGAAAATTACTAATATATCACTCAGAATGGAGAGATCATCGCCAGCCTGTTCTGTTTGTTTTTCCCTCTCCTATTCTAAAACTCCAATAGCTATTTTAAAATGAAGAACAGAGGAGGACACAGCAATTTAAAACAAGGGCTATCAGGTGTATTAGCCGAATCACAGGAATATGATGCCCTGTACCTTTTGCACATGGCATTAGTGACCAGTCATGGGCACAAAAGGACCTTTGAACAGTGCAGATCCAAAGTGGGCCCCTCTGCCATTTCCTTCATGCCTTTCTTTCACTGTGATCTGAATGTTTGTCTCCCTCAAAGTCCATATGTCGAAGTATAATCCCCAAAGTGCCAGTATTAATAGGTGCAGCCCTTGAGTGGTGATCAGGTCACAAAAGCAGAACCTCGAAGAATAAGATTAGTGCCCTTATAAAAGAGGTTCTAGAAGCTTGATAGCTCCTTCCTCCATTGAGAATGTGCCAAGTGAGAAGGTGCCAAGTTGAAGCAGAGACGGAGTTCTCCCCGGACACTGAGTCTATAGTCAGTTTATCCGGGACTTCTCGGCCTCCAGAACAGTGAGCAGTAAATTTCTATTGTTTATAAATTACTCAACCTAAGCTATTTTGTTACAGCCCAAATGGACTAAGGCACTTGGCCATCAGGTGATACCTTTAAGTCCAAAGATATTTATGTATCAATTTACATAGATGTGACCATGGTTAGTGACCTGAATGAGAGTTTCTCTCTTTTGTGAAACTAACTCTTCCAAACATGATCTGAACCCAAACTACTGGGACTGCTAAGTAGTTTATCAATCCAGCCCAGGTAGCTGTAATTTGGCTTCTTCCCTAACAGCATGTTGATATTAGTAGGGCTCCTTATATTTTAAACCAGCCTTTGACCCCAGGAGAAGTCTGCCTGGTTATTCCACCAACATACACGCCCCCACTCATCTAATTTTATAAGCCTCACGAAACGGAGATTTCTACACCTCCCCTGGAACTCTCCTAATAGAGGCCATTCAAAGACTCTAAAATGCCAAATGCACAGCAAGCTCCAACACTAGCCGAAAGCTGTCCAATTTATACTTCTCCAGAATGATTTATTAACACTTTGTGCAGAGAGACTTGTCAACTCACCCCAGCTGTGTCATCTCCAGAGAGGGATGGCAGCACACAGATAAATTAAAAATCAATTTTTTTATTAGAAACTATTTTGAAGCATTAGAAGGAATGTGATTTTTGAGCGATCTTCCTTATTTTAACAGGAAAACTCAGCAATTCTTTCCTTTTTGTATTAGGAATACAAGGATGTTCTTTTCTGAGAACAGATAGACAGTATTACATAGCGCCAACCTAGACTGCTACTTGGTACCCTGGAATCGTTAGCTCTGGCTGACAAGAGCAGTGAAATATTTTGCTGCTTCATACTGAAAATTTTCCCCACGTGGTTCCTGCCATGGTTAGACAGGAAGTATTGCCTGGTCGCTGCAAAAATTAGTAAGAATAAATAAGAGGAAAGAGTTAAGTCTGCTACCTCCTCTCTTTCATCAGACATAAAAAGATATATAAGAAAATTTTATTTTAAAAAATGTGGGATCCTGTATGTTTTCCAGTCATTTTGGTTCCCAGTTTTACTAGAAAGCAAGAGAAAATGTTTTCAAAGTTTTGTTAATAAAGAACACAATAACCTGTTCTGGTCTTGACCCACAACTGAGTAAACAGTGAAAATATTGGAATAATAAAACAACTGTTTTTTTAATTCCCTTTGTGCTCCTCCTTGGGAATAAGCATCAGCCAAATTTCCAATGATAAACACAATAGGATCAAAACTCAAACAAGTTTATGGTTAAGCTGATGCTAATGAGGAAATCTTAAAAGTGCTGATTACCAAGGGTGAAAGGAGTTACAGATGTAATAAATGCACAAGAAAGTTCTTTCTTATCTTTTTCCTCTTCCATTTTTGATACAAAATGCAATAATGTCCACAAAGTGCCTAGACCCAGGCCTAGCTAACAGTCACAGAATTACTTTCTCTTTCTTCCTCTTTCTTAGCCTGACAAACATTCTTAGGTAGGTCAGGAGCCTGCTAAAGGTGAGCACATGGTATAGTTCAAAGGATCTCTAAAATATTTCATTGAACATAACCTCGTTAATCGAAAAACTTCTGTAAAAGAGCCATCAACATTAGCAAGTCATACTTACATCTCCAACTGATCACTATTGCTCTAAATTAAGAAAGAGAGGCTTTATTTTGAATAATAAATTTTAAGACCACCCCTCAAAAATAATGTAGGTTTAATACTTGTGCTCCAAAAGTCAATACAGAACTTCTTTATGATCTCAGAGCAGTAGGTTCACCATTCAACTCTACAAGACAGGCCATTTTTTTCCCTTGCATATGTATGAGGCCCATGTAAATACATGCACACGCATGCACACACACACACATACACACACACTTCAGAGACCCAGGAGGAAATAACTGTGTAGAATTTTAAATCAGAAACCCAAGGCTTAGGTTAGTAGTGTCAGGTTAAAGGCTTGCCCATCTCCAAAGCTAATTCGGTTCTCAACAGTCCCATGGGTGTCTAGCTGAACAGAAGGAGCTAGGAAACCTTAGCAGGCCAGAGCCTAGCCTGGGGAATTGCTGGGACTCAGTGCCAGGGGCTGAGGCTCACCCCAGACTTGGTATCAGATAATACCAAGTGCTAGTCTGGATTTCCAGGGCTAATCCACATGAGGGTGGGACTTCCAGGTTCCCAGTGTCTGTGCTGTCGAGTGGGAGGACTGTGGCCTTCCTCGATCCAGATTGTACCTGGCTATATTGTATTTAATAAGAGAAACAGATTCAGCACAGAGAAAGAGCCCTTAAGTAGCAATGGTTTATGCTTTAAAATCTTTATAGTCACATTGTAGGGGGGGATAGAGAGGCAAGGAAGAGCCTAAGAGGAAGAGGAAAGCACTCCGAATTTTTTATGGATTCAGCTCTGGCAAGTTTCTTTTTTTATATATTGTAAGTTGCACTCCTTCAACGTATTTACAGTTTCCACAGATTCTTAAGACAACACATCGATAGAGGCTTTAACCATTGTTATATTTATTCACGATATCTCTTGGGCTTTAAAAGCAATTCACTCCACCTCATTCCCCTTTGTCACCCCCTTTCCCAGTCCCCAACCTTGTGTACATCACTCCTTTCTTATAGGGCCAATTTTTAAATTAGCCCCTTATATAACTTCTTTAAACCCTGGGACAGCGTCTATCAGGTAGCTTTAATCCCTAATTATATTTTAACTGTGACAGAACACTGTTCTCCAGGGAAAGGAAAAAAACTTCCCTTGCACATAAACAAACAAAAAAGAGTTTATCATTATAATTTGGATTTAAGACTGCAATTGTATTCTACATTAAGTGGAAATTAACACTAATTTTTACCCAAGTCAGTATTTATTACATGTAGACACCACTTGCAAGTTTCTCCAAGACTCACTTAGCAAGCCCTGGGTTAGTGACTGGATTGCTAAATATACCATTGGCCCAGAAACTGCTCTCAGTCCCAATGCAAAATGCTTATAAAACATGTGTAAACCCAGGCAGAACACATCCACAAAAATCCATTCAACGCAAAGGTAGGTGGGAGAGCTTTGCCAATTAAGGCTTCCCTTAAAAAAAAAGAAAAAGAAAAAAAAAATGGAGGGACATTTACCGTGTTTCCAGAGGCAAATTACTTCTTACTTTGGTAAAAGTGGCTTTCTGAGAGTAGAAGAGGGAGGCGATTTTTTTAAGTGAGTAGGTAACAGTATTCAATTAAGAGAACAGGACGGGAGAACACACTCTCAAAATCCAACTTAGTTACCAGGCACCAACGCGCAGGAGAGGCCCACCAGGCACCCGAGCTAAAATGGAGCCTGAATTTCCTCAGACGGAGAGGGCTGTGGCCCGAGGTCAGGGTCAAGGTCACCGGCAGGGCAGGCTGCAGCTGCTCGCCCGCCCGCGCCGCGCCGCGCACCCGGGAGGGACAGCGTTCCGCCTCCGTCGCTGCCAGACAGACAGACCCCTTCTCCTCTCCCACCCTCCCGCTGAGCCGCCAACCTTTTTTTGTAAGCAGGGGGAGCAGAGAAGAAAGGAGAATGACCGCATAACCTCACCGCCCTGGTTTTCGCACACGAGCTCATCAGCTCCCAAAGTTGCCATCTAAGGGCAAGTTCGCAGAGAACACTGAAGCCCATTTTGTCCGAGCAGGGCAGGCCTCCCCCCGCCACCCCGCCCCGGGCCTGCTCTCCCTGCCCCCACGCACCCCGAGGACGCCGGGCACCCCGGGACCGGCCGGCCGTGTGCACGCGCGCTCTCCCACCAACTGCTGCGAGTTTTCTGTGAATCGCAGCGCGGAGCCTCGCGTCGCCCTCCCCGCCCGACTCCACCGCCTTCTCCTCCTCCTCCTCCTCCTCCTTCTCCTCCTCGCGCAGAATTTCCCTACACACGCAGCCGCCTGCGAGGGATTTTATGTGCATATATATTACATATGTGATATGATCCTCAGAACCTCTAGCGGGCAGGCGAAGAAAGGACTGCACAGGGGCATTTTTATTTTATTTTTTTTTTAAAGGAAGGGGAAAAAAAAGCACAACCCGAGCCCTGTGCGTCGACTCCCTGCGTACCGGGAAAGGGAAAGAAAGAGGAATGTTTGCGGAGCGGACTGCCTTGCAAGTGCCCTTGCTGGCCGCTCCGGCCGCGGCCCGGGCGACACCGGGTGGCAGGGGGCGGCCCGCGCCCCTCTCGCGGTCCCCCCGGGCAGGCATGCCGCGGAGGGCTCGCGAGGGGGAGATCGATCGCTCGCCTGTCTGCAGCGGAAACGCGCGCGCACACACACACATACACACACGCACACACACACCCCGAGCCCGAGACACCATAACCTTAACCCTTCCCCCACCCTCCGTGAACTTCAGGTGACCGACCACGTCGGCCTGACACCCGGCTGGCGCTCCGGCTCCGCTCCCGCCCCCAGCCCGGGTTTTGCAGGCTCGGGCTCCCGGCAGCGCCAAGCCCGCCGGCGGAGGGGGGAGCGGGGAGAAACTGACCCTCGGCTCCCCCGACCCCTCCCTCCCTCCGGCGCCTCCCGCGTCCCCTCCTCCAGTCACCCCGCCCCACGCCTTCTCCCCTGCCCCCTCTTCCCTGCATTCAAGGAGCCGGGCGGCCCCGGGGGATATTTTTAGTTGCTTCTTTCTCCTTCACTTTTAGCTTTAGCAGCATCTCGGAACACTCAGAGCGGAGAGAGAGGCTGGGGGGGCGCGGGGAGCCGAGAGGGAGTGGGGGAAAAGTTAAGAGTCTCGCAAAGAAAAGCCGAGGGAGAGCGGAGAGGGACGGGGGCGCGGTGGAGGAGGGGAAGGGGACCGGCCGGGCCGGCGGGGGTGCGTCTCCAGTTGGCGAGCGTGGCCGCCGCCGGGGAGGGCCGGGATGCACTTTAGTCCTGGACTCTGCTCGGGCTCGCCGGGGAGGGGGTCTGGGAGCCCGAGGCTCGCCCGGCTCCGTCTGCTCCCGCTGACCCCGCATTTGATTGCGGCCGGGAGCCCCGCTCCTCCCTCCCTCGGCTCTGCAGGGACCTCGCGCGCCGCGAGCCGCCCTGCCTCCTGCCTCCGCCTCGGCGCGGCTCCCGCACCCCACATCCGCCCGCCGCCGCCGGCCTCGCCCCCCGCCCGGCCGCCCCGCGCCCCCCGCTCCCGGGCGCGCCCCCTCGCCCGGCCCGGCGCCGGGGAGCGAGCCGCCGGCGGCGCGTGTGCGCCCGTGTTTGTGTGCGGTGCCCCCACACCCTCCCGGCCGCTCCCGCCTCGCCCGCCCCCGACTCCCTCCGCCGCCGCCGCCGCCGCCGCCGCCGCCGCCTCCTGCTCCAGCCGCCGGCGGCTCGGGGCCGACCAACCCCGGCGCAACCTTTAGCCGGAGACGGACCTCTCCGGGGTCCCTACCCGGCGGGCGGCCGCGCGCCCGCGCCCGACACCCCCAAACGCCATGTCACGGCCCTGGGCCCTCCGCGCGCCCCGACCCCGCACCCTCAGGCACTGGGATCCACAAGGAATTTTTTCTTTTTAAAAGATTCCGGCCTCCCCCCACCCCCCGGCAAAAACCCTGCATCCACACTACTCCCCTCCTCCCCGCTCGCGCCCCCTCCCCCGCACCCCGGAGTGAGGAGGGGGAGGAGGAGGGAGAGGGGAAGAAGCCCGATCTCAAGGAAAAAGAGGAGGGGGGTGAGAGAAAGAAAGAAAAAGAGAGAGAGAATGGAAAGGGCACGGGGCTGATCATCACCAACATGGCTGCCTCAGCATAGACCTAAACGAGGAGTAACCCGGGCTGTGTCTTTGTCAGTTTCACCTCTGTAACCCTAAACTAATGCAGAAAACAACGGCGGCGGCCGCGGAGGGGAGAGAGGAGAGGGAGGGCGAGAAAATGGCACGAGAGGAGGTGGAGAAGGGATGACTTACGTGAGGGAAGGCGCTTGGGCTGCTCCTGCTTCCTCCTGGGCATTTTCCCCCTTTTCTCACATTCTCCTCCTTGGTTAATGTGAGATCAAATAAACCCCCGTGGGGGCAGAGAGGCAGACACTGGCAGGAGCGGGGAGGTAGTTGGGGGGCGGGCGGGCGGGCAGGGGGAAACCCCTTCTCTCCGGTGTGTGCAATGGGTTGAAGCTTGTTTCCTGGAGCCAGAAGAGGGGTTTTCTTCTTTTCTTTCCTTTCTTTTTTTTTTCTTTTTTTTTTTTTTTTAATTTTTGGTCGTGCACCTGGCTTGTCCCCGAGCGTAATATTCTTCAATGGAAACGGATCTCATAGGTGTGAGTGTGTGTGTCCTGTGCTGGCGTGTGTGATGGGAGGTATAAATAAATGAGTGCCGGTGCGGCGGTGTCTATGGCCGCGCTCTGTGTCTCCGAGCCCCTAACACTAATGTCGGGATCAAAGGGCAGCGCGGCGGCAGCACAGCTCACAGCTCGCTCGCTCGCTCGCTCTCTCTCTTTCTCGCTCTCTCTCTCCTCTCGCGCTCTCTCTCTCTCTGTCACACACACACACACACACACAGAGGCACAGACTGAGGGGAAGAGCGAGAGCTACACACACACACGCACACACACACGCGCACACACGCAGCAGAGAGGAAGGTGCCCTAAGGCTCCCAGGGCGGACTCAGCCCCGGATTTACAACCGCTCGGGCTGGAGAGAACGGGGGGCGCGTGCGGGGGTGGGACGGACTTCTTCGCCTTCATCCCGCTAAGTCGCCCAACCTAAGGGGGGAAAAAGTTTTTCCCACTCTTGAAACAACGATTCGTTCGTGATTTTACTGATTTTTTTTAAAAAAGGAAATAGATCCTTCTCTTCACTTTCTTTTGTTTATTCAACTACATTCTTCTCTGTGTAAAATTCTTCGGGTTTTTGTCACTCAAAGTACGACTGCCTCACCCCATCACCTTAAGTCTGGAGGTTACAGGCTCCCACACGCTCTCCAGAAACGTTCCAATAAAAATAATCCTTCAAAAATTAAAAGATAACATATGGTGTCATCAATAACTGGGTGGATGGAGTAAATGCCCAGTGTTTGGAGTGTCCGATGGAGTTAACACTTGAAAAAGGCTGCTGAAATGAAAATTACAGATTCTTGACAAAGGGGGGGAAATAAGATTAGCTCACCCCTGATGGCTGCTTTAACTGCTACATGATACTCCTGGAGTGCACACGGCAATCTTGACTTCTGGAATTTACTTTTTCCCCTGCTATAATGCAGGTATATGAAGTTTACCCAGAAGCAATTCCAGGATGCGTTATGAGCTCAATATAGCAGTTTTCATTAACTGATATACTTTCATTACTTTACAAATCACACATCTTGCTTCAAAGAGAGACTTGAAGGGGAAAAACAGAAAAGTGCTGGTTTCACTCAACACAAAAGGTTCTTGGTGATAAAGGACTGTTCTCTTTGTGACTTGCAGTCATTTGGATAGAAGTTCACTCAGCGGTTGTTAATGATTTAAACTCCAAAACCTGCTACTATAATTGAAGTAAAAAAATTGTCTGAAGAAGAGTTGTTTCATAAAACTCTCTTTGTAAGAGGAAACTTTGAACTTAGCGGAATACATTATATGCCATGAGTCAGATGTAGCTAAAAAATAAAAAGGTGCATTATTTAACTACCTCTTCCCTTTTGAGCTTTTTAAAAACTCTGACTCATCATCTTATTATGTTAAATATTTTCCTACCAATTTTTAAATAGACTTTTTCATCAAAGAAGGTGGAAGCATGGTGAAGATATAGAACATTAAAATGACACTCTATAAGTTGACATGAATAACTAATGTCTCTTCGAGATTCTAACTTAGAAATTTCTGAAGGTGTTAAGAAAAGCCGTGGGGGTTAAAGTCCAATAAATCCTCTTCAAGAATGACAATAAGGCTTTCTATCGTGTACTTTTATTAGAGAAGCTTAAAGAGTCCTGTATCTCTCAAATGACATCTTACAGTGATAATGAAATTTCAGGATAACGCCCTCCCTACCCCCACCCCAGTGAGAAGTAATGCTATATGAACCCAAGTTTAAACACTCACTTCAGTTCAATCCAAAACCAAAACAAGGAGGAGTTAAGTTTACACCACGTCATTCTCTTAAACCAATTCTTCAAATGTTTTTTAAACCGCTTGTTAAGTTTCTCTGAATTATAATTTGAGGTAAAACCATCTTTTAACTCAGATCACATTCAACTTGCGATGACTTACACTATCATTGGTAACATTGGGCTTGAAATTAATTTATGAATGATAAATCAGAGTCCATCCACTGCAAGTAGACCCATTGCTCTGACTCTGTTGGTTCTTTACCCCTAACCCAGGGGTGTAAAGGTATTGGTCACAGTGCCACACTACTGCTCCTCTCTCCCAAACGGCTAGGTTGTTGAGGATTATTACTCTGCCTAGACACACCACCACCTCTTCCTGAATTGCTGCGACTCTTCGCAGCGCTTAGTACACTATAATTGAAAACACGCTTTAGGCCTTTCCTCAAAGCAGAGTACATTTCCTGCGACCTTTTAAAGGCATGCAGGCAAATGCTGTCAACTTTTAATTATATAGGTGTTTTATCAACAGCCAGAAGCATTTTTTAAATTGAATTTATTCATACCTCCACCTTTCCAAAGATTATTTGAAATAGTGCATAACAATAGGAAATAGAAAGAAGGACAGCACTTCCTGCTTAAATCTTAGGTTGGTATCTGTGCCACAAAACACTCTTCGAGGTCATTTGCATCTCACCCTCAATTGCTGTACTCACGGGGAACACAGACTAATTTTAATGTTAGACTAACCTAAAATATTAGGAAGATAAATACTGGAGGTTCCTACAGTGGATCTCAAAGTCAAAATTGAATAAATAATTTTAGGTCCGCTTACCCGTCAGTCATTACCTTGGGTTAATGTTGCCCATAGCTATCAGACTGGAATATTCTATTTGACTCACTCGCAAGGACCAGGCTTCCAAAACCACACTGTACTGTAATAGTCATACTGCTCTCACTACCCCGCCTCCATCACCTTTCCAAGTTAAGATTAAAATAGATTTTTCTCAAAAGTGTGCTTTGTAAGAAGATGTTTCCTAAGCGCTCACTCTCAACAGGTGTGCAATCCACTTCCAAGTACTGCTCAGGGTGAGAAGACAGAGGAACCACTTCCTCAGGACAGTGTGCATGCTACAGAGGGATCCACAAGGGCAAACTATTTCCGTAACAACACTGAGGTGTGATTTGCCCTTTTATCCAGGTTAATGTGGTGGGTAAGATATAGGGGTACCCAAAATGTGTGAAGAGCCTTTCTCTTCTTTGATGCTGAGAGAAATTACAAAGAAAAAAGAAAGAAAGCTCATTAAGAATGTCCTTGGTGGAACAATAAAAGTTATTAATCTTATTAAATCTTAACCCTTGGGCACAGGACTTTTAAATATTGTTTGAGACAAAGCAATAGGTACATAGGAAGTACTTCTGTTGTGTACTGAAGTCCATCAGTTGTCTAAAGGGAAATCACTTGTGACGTTGTTTGAAATAGATATTTTTACGTGAAAGAATGACAGACAAACTCAGACTTGAGTATTTCTTCTAAAAGTGAATGAAGTGAGCCTGTAATTTCAAGGAAAACAATGCATAGTATTTTTTGGCAATGATAATATTTTAGCATGCAAGTGAAAATTAGAATTTTAGATAACTTGTGTCCATTACCATGAGTTTAACAGCTTCCTAACACTTAGATGATAAAGATCCACAGTGACATTAGTAAATGTGACTTTTTCATGTAGTGTCAATGTTTTGGAAAATCTGCATAACTAAGCCAGGTGTACTGGCACATACCTGTAATCCCAGCACTCTGGGAGTCTGAGGCAGGATGATCACTGGCTGGAGCCCCACTTGGGCAATTTAAAGAACTTAGTAAGACTCTGTCTCAAAATTGTAAAAGGTGGATGGGGAGTGTGGTGGGGATGTAGCTCAATATGAAGGCTCTGGGCGCAATATCCCGTACCAACAAAACAAAACCCTTGCATAACTCAGTGAAGTAACATTTTCCAAATGACAGAAACATAATGTTATTGGGGTGGGGGATTTAGCTCAGTGGTAGAGCACTTGCCTAGCAAGCACAAGGCCCTGAGTTCAATCCCCAGCACCCCTTACCTAAAAAAAAAGAAAACCACGATGTTACTAAATCGTGTCGTAGTATAAGATTCACCCAAAGTACAAAATAAATCAGTGGATTTAATGCAAGAGTGTAGGAAGAGTTGACTGATGATGGTTTTAGATTCCACACTATAAGTGACTTTTAAGAAACTACCACTCATCAAGTTTTAGTGTAGTATCAAAGAAGTCTACCCACAATTACCTGAAAAGGCAATTCATATATTCCTCTTCTCAATACATGTCTGTGTGAGGTTGGGTTTTCTTTATATACATTTTTCTCTGTTTGCTTGTTTGCTTGTTTGTTTGTTTGTTTGTTTGTTTGTTTTCAGGATTGGGGATCAAACCCAATCCTCATACTAGGCAAGCACTGCACCACTGATCTACATCCGCAGCCCTTCTTCACATGCATCTCTAGCCAAAGCAACATATTACAGCGAATGGAATGCAGAAACAGATATGAAAATCCAGCTGTGTTTTGTTAAGCTAGACATTAACGTATTGCTAAAATGTAGAGTGTTGCCCTTCTCACAAAATGTCTTGAAAAGTAATTATTTTTCATAAAAATATGTAACACATATTGATTTTATTATTTAAAAATAATAAATATTTTTAAAATTATACTGTTCTAATGAATAATGTGGTAAATATCAACATATAATTCTTATATAACTTTTAAAGACAGTAAAGGAGTCTTGATTCCAAAAACTTTTGAGAACAAATGCCCTAGAAGTTAGGATGTAATTGAGAAAAAAAAAGAACTTGTATGGAGGTTTCAGTAGAGGTTCTGGGATCCGATCATAAACACACTGAAGCCCACTTAGACCCTGGAGTTGGGAGCTGATCTGGGAAGCCCAAGGGAAGCCCCTCCAATTTCTCCCTTAGGAGACACAGGGAGGAGATGAGAGTGATTGTCCAACCTTGGAAACAAGTTCTCCAGCCCCGTGGAGGGGATTGCTACTCTGAACTGAGGGCTTGCGCCTCTTCTGGCTTCCACATTTCGAGGTACATCAGACCACTGCTTCTCACAAGGCCTGAAGCATCTGCAGTAAGAGTTAAGGCAGGATTCTCTGCACCCTAAAATGCAAGAAATGGACGCCTGTCCCAAGGCAGAGATAGAGTTCCGGTGTCCCTCCTGGCCTGGAGCCACGTGTTGTAAATCAGTACCTGGTGACAATGACCAGCCCTCCATCCCTTACAGAGAGAGAGGGAGGTTTTTGCTGTAATCTGTTCCTGTGTTCTTGGGGAAGGGGGAGCTTACTAGGACCACCAAGTTTTGTCATGATTTGGATAAACCACGCTTTCCAAAGTAGTACATATGCAAGCTCGTGACACAAGAGAGAATCCAGCCAAGGGAACAGTTCTGGGCATTTTGGTGTGTTTTTCACCTAAACCCATGGGCACAGGGGTTGTCCTGAAAAACAGACAACAGGCATCGCAGGAACTACTTACTTTCCAAAGGCCTCTAGAAATTTCCCTTAAACCTCTTCCCAATAGAAATTTCCCTTCACGTCTTCCCAATAGCTCTTCAACTCAACACATTTCAGAGTAGAAAGTCATATTTAAATTAGGTAAATTCCACATCTCTATGCTACCTGATCCATCCAGTCAGCTCTGAGGCTTAGATCCCTTAATCCTTCCTTGTTTAGTCCTAATTTGAATCCTGATTTGAAATAAAACTCTTTGTCTCCAAATCCTAACTTGCCTGGATTCTTGGCATCTCTATCAATTTGGTATTCTCTGGGCCTTTTTGATCAGCATGGATGACGATTTCCCTAAGCAACTTCTCCTCACTTGCAACATTTTTGGACTAATTTGTCTGATCATTTAATGTACATCTCTGCTGCCTGACCCACTCACCCTGTGCCCTGCCTCAGATTATACAGCTGTTCCTTTCAAGTCCCGTCTTGCACTGGGCCCTTCTCACAGCCCCTCTTTTTTACTGCAATCAGCTCTGATTCTATTTCTCCATGACATCTGTCTCCCTTTGTCAAATCAGTTTCCAACCTCTGTACCCACCATGGTTCACACACCCAGGGCATCTTGACAAGCTGTTTACCCAGCCCACATGTCGAGTGACTTCCCTCTTAGAACACAGCACTACGAGGCATCAAGCAGTAAGGATAACAGGACAAAAGTATTTTTTAAGGACAAAATTATTATACACCCAGAAAATTATTTTCTACACATTTATAGTATTTTAAATGACATATTAATTATTACATATTTTGGTGATCAGCAAAAATAAAATGGGAGTAAAAGCCAATCGGAAAGCCTCTTGTGGATTTCCCTTATACTCTCTTTTCCTGTCTCTGCCACTTGCAGTCACCCTAGTCTATTTCTAGGGTTAGAATTCCACATCCACATCTGCGGCTATTTGTGTCAGATTTTCTGTAACTAACTCATGGAGAGTAGCGCCAAGTTATCTTGAGTTCCAGCTATGTCTTTTTGGTTGTTGAGGTTAGCTTGACAACGCCGCATTATCAGACTACAAGTCCTTTCATATAAGTCAGCAAAATGATCATGCCGCAGGAACCGAACCAACTATTACACACTCCCGCTCAGCTATCGTCTAGTCTCACATTTCAATCTTTTTAATAAGGAGGGAAAATTGGAGCTTCAAATTAGACTCACAGAACTTTATAACCGGAAAGAGGTTTGCACACCTCTTGCATTAGCCCTGGTATCTTCCAGGTGAGGAACTTGAGGGTGTCAAATGTTGGGTGATGCTGCTAGCCGAGCTCTGACCAGTGAGATCTCCACTATTCCAGAAAATTAGAGCTCAAACATGGGACAATGTCAAGGTGTATTTGTGCATACTGATAGGAAGTCAATTTTGCAAACCAGAACACAAAGGCATTTGATCGATTAACGTACCAAATTAAGGAATCGAGTGCTTTTGGGTATGTATTGTACATTTAGCATTGGCTTGATATTGTTTTGTTACTTTGCAGAAAGTTCTTTTGAGTGCAAATAAAGGATAACTACAGGGACTACAAAAGAGCATTTGACAATTACCAAAAAAAAAAAAAAAAACACAAAACCAACCCCACCCCACCGTATTCTTAAAACTATAAGACGGGAAATCATTTTTTTAAAAGTAGAAGCAAGGAGGTATTATATGCTTTAAGTAGAAACCTTATAGACATTTCAAAATAAAATGTTTATACTTTCATGGAAAAAGTGCTTATGAAACTTGCGTTCAGATCCATTTTGCTGTCAGCCAGTGGTCCACTTCGCCTTGGCCAGTGGTCTCGGAAAGACTTCCAGAGGGGTTCATAGGTACAGTGCATCCGTGCAAATCTATTACACTTAAAGCACACACTATGAATCACCCAACTCAGTCCAGCTCCCTGATGGCAGATTCACAGACCACCGTCACTTTGGAAGGACAGGTGCTCTTGCAAAGACAGCTTTAACACTTTACCTTGCATGCAGCAGTCCATACCCGAGGAGCAGTGGATTAAATGGAAATTTCACAAAATGTTCAGGACAAAAAAACCAAAAATGATCCCTGTGAATCGCTTGAAACAACAGGGAGGAACAGGATGAATAAACTACAGTACATATCCTTGTCCTGGGATCTGATACACAACTGGTTCAGCAAGTGTCCTTTCGGTAAACAGAGCCTGGTAAATGGATTAACCAGTTAGTGTGGCCTTGCCCTGTGACACAGGAGCTGTTCCACGGAAATGTTCCCGTGCGAAAATCTGGAGACCAAGGCTCCTTGGCACACGAGAGTTCCCACATGGTACGGAGCAGTGGCTGCCATGTAGTTCTTATTAAAGATGTCCTAAAAACCAGACAACAGGCACCACAGGAACTACTTAATTTCCAAAGGTCATGCCTCTAGAAATTTGTACCCCAGGAGATTCAAGCTTCATTTGTGCCAGGTTGTTTGTTGTTTTAGAGACACGTTAGGTTGCTGAGTGCTTTTCTTTTTCTTTTCTTTTCTTTTTCTTTTTTTAACATATTCCAGCTCCTAGGAGAATTTGCTTCGTAGTAGGATGTCTGTTGGAAATTTTGCTGTGACTTTTGCATAATGTGTTTTGTTCAGCAGTATGTGTGTCCATATGTCAATATAATTACCTATATCACTCCCCTCCCCCCAAAAAAAGAATCCAAGAATTGTTACCAACAAAGACTAGTTCATCTTCACATCAACTCTCTGGACCATTTCTTTCTTTACTTTATTGCTAGAGAAACTGAGGCTCACCTCTAGCAAGAAAATGCTCAAGGCCATATGATTAGTCCACTTTCACTTGCGGGCTGCAGACACCCTAATTAATGACTAGTAGTCTCCTTCGGCCCCAGTGATCCCCCTACGCCAACCAGGCAGAAGCCCGAGGAACAGCTGGGCCAAGCCTCACGCCCTGACAGCCAAGAGACTCCAGCCTTTGTCTCACAGGGAAGGGGAACGCCCAGAGACAGGGGTGCTGTCCCCAGGAAATCTTGCTTCCAGTTCCCTGAACGATAAAGATGAATTCCCACGGAGAAGCCACTGGTTATATTACTAGAGAGAGCAAAGCAGCCTGCAAGCGCTGCCCAGGGCTACACAAGCTGGAATACACCCGGCTCCCCGGGCACTAGTGAGGGAGCGCTGTGCTGGTTCCTTCACATCTGCTTCCCCAAGGTAACTCTCTCCTCTGCCCT
>PVJO010020495.1:0-31871 GCA_004026905.1 Hystrix cristata
ATGGGACATGGTGATAGAAGGGAAAAGTGGAATCTCATAACCACAGTTCTCTGAGGCAGAGTTGCTGGCTGGAATGCTCCAACAGAGGACTCCAGACATGAGTGTCGCTTCCAGGATTGGCTGACATCTAATGCAACTTGTTGTTCACTAACATTTCTGGCTCCTTTCCTCCAGCCACATGGCAATACTATGCTTGTGCCCTGTGTGTGTTAGGCAATGTGACACATGTTGGCCATAAAACATGAGCTGACATGACGACTGACAATTCTGTGGAAGCCTTTGCATACTGGCCCCTGATTCTCCTGCCATGGTGGCCAGTTGTGACATAGACCAGGGTTGCTCCTGTGTCCCTGAGTGGGGACAACAGAGGGCGGAAGCTCTAGCCACCACTCAGTGGGAATGACAGACAGACATTTATTGTTTTGGTCCCCTTAGTTTGGGGTTATTTTCACTGTAGCATAACAAAGATTAGACATTTTTGATCTGGACAGGGTGGGACAGGGACCATCGACATTCCTTAGCTGATCTGTCCTTTTTTTTTGTTTTATAATATACTTTTGCTTTAACAGATGCACGAAAGTGGTATGTATTTATGTGGTACAGTGTGACATTTCAATACAATTACATAATGTGTAAAGACCAGGTTGGGATACTTGATATAACTATCGCCTCAGGCATTTATCATTTCTTTGTGTTGGGAGCATTCAGAGTCCCCTCTGGTAGCTATTTTAAAATATTCAGTTACTCTGGTTGCATTTTGTTTCTGTTGGTGTCCACACAATATATTATGGCCTTAATGTGCTACTGCTGGATGCTGGATTTTGGTCCTTGTCACAGACATCTGCAAGGGAGGTCTCTGGAATTCAGCTAGGTCACCTTTCTTTCCTTTCTCTGGGGCATCAGGAACTTTCTGGCTCTCTCAAACCACGTGGGAACTGAGAGTGGTTTGGGAAAGCTAAATTCTCATCTGTGTCTGTCTAACCATAAGGTGCCACTGAGTTTGCACAGGCGTGGCCACTTCCATGTAGGTCTGTAGGACAGCCTGTGGAGCCATCTCTTCCCTGAGTCCTCAGTGACCTTCCAAGCTTGGCGTGTGTGTTTCTCATTCGGGGTCAAGTGTGGAGAGGAGCACCTGGAACATGCATGTTACCTTCGTTCTCCTTCCTCTGCAACACTTCCTCTTCCCCCAGTGCTTTGGGCCAGAAATGGGTTGTGTCTTCTCCACTTTCCTGCCTGGATACAACTCTGTGCTCCAGATTTATTAAAAGGAATCTAGAACATTCTTCTTTCACATACCCTGAAGCCGAATGTGCTGACTTTAAAAACTAATGTGGAAGACACTGCTGAGCATAGTTGTGTTGCAGAAGTTCGCCAACTTTCTCAGGTCACTCTACTTGCAGTGTCTCAGTAGTTTTTTTAAATAGCATTTCTAGGCCAGATAAAACACAAATAAACAAACAAACACACTGAAGTTCATTAGGTAGCTACTGTAGGTGCGAATAATTTAAGAGAAGTTTGTGTAGCGTACGCATGATGTTGCTGTGTTTTTCTTAAACATTTAAAACATCTGTGGTGTCCTTGGGGCTCATCTGGTGCCCTGGGACCTTGTCACATGTTTTGAGAACCACAATTTTAAATTCCAGTGGGATCTGTCCACCACCTAAAACATCAACCTCCGTGCTTCATAACTCATGGCTTATAGAGAATGGAAATGTTTCTGAAAGTAATTTAAAAATATCATCTCTGTTACATATACCTAGAAAAAAGGCTGGAATTAGGGATTATTTAAATTTTCTTCCTTTTGGTGTATTACCTAAAGTTTCTGCCAATGAGTGCGTACTATTTTTGCAATAAGAACAAAAGCAAAAATAGATATTGAGAATGCAGGAATGAGAATTTTTGCATCTCTCTGTGGGATGACGTGGGGTGAATCAGGCTAACTGCACAGAGTGAGATCTGGACCCTTGGAATATCTGCTCCTGCACCAATATTCTCCACCCTTGGGTGACAGAAGCCTCTCCAGTGTCCTGCACAGATGTTGAGGTAGAAGGCAGCTGGAAGGAGCAGAAATTAATGTCTTCTGGGATGTCATCTGAGACCGTGGCTGAGCCCCAGTTTCACCCTGGAGATGTGAGTGGCTTGGCCTGTGCAGGTGTTGTGGATCCGGGAGCTGTGGGGGATGCTCTGCTTCCTTTGCAGTCCAGTGTAAAGTTCTTCAGAAAGAGCCATGTGCCTGGGAATGGGTCATCCAATCAGAAGGGAATAACATGTGTAGAGATAATCCAGAAACACCTGCAGTAAAGGTGTGTGAAATGAAGTTGTGCTTCTTAGTTCCCTGATTGATTAGGAAAGATTAAAAATCAAGGAAGCAGTGTTGGCAGCCTTGTGATGAACTGGATTCCTGCACTTTTGGATGGGATTGTGTGTTGGCCCAAAGTTTCTGAAGATGTGCTTTAGAAAGAGTTATAAATAAATTTAAAGATATTTATCATCTTTGACCCAGGATATTCACCTTAAAAATGCAATGGAATAATATAATTAAAACATGGAAGGGGTTAGCAGATGCTTATCATGCACAAGGGCTTGGGTTTGATTTTTCAGCACTGGAAAAAATGTTCATTGAAATATTGTTGAATACCCCAAAAAACTGCAAACGACTTACATGTTTAATAAGGGAATTATTAAGAACAAAATCAGCTGGGTTTGGTAGCGCAGGCCTGTAATTCCAGCTCTTTGGGAAGCTGAGGCAAGAGGATTGCAAAGTCAGGCATAGCCTGGGCAATTTAGTCATTTAGTGAGGCCCTGTTTCAAAATAAATACATAAAAAAATGGACCGTGGCTGTAGGTCAGTGTGAAAGCCTTGGGTTCAATCCCCAATACCACAAAAAAGGGAAGTCATTAAAATAATGCTTACTAAACTGTATTGACTTTAGAAATACAGTATTATGTTGCAGAATAAAGAAGATAGAAAGCTCCATCTTAAGTAGGATATTAATGATGTTAAAATTTCGTAGAGAAAACTGAAGGGTGTTGTGCAAAACTATCAAATGTGTTTATTTACATTTTAATTTTATTTTTTAAAATTATGGATTAATTTTAATATTTTCAGTTGTTGGTGTTAATTTACAAAGTAATAAATGGTTTCATTTCATTTAGAATGGTTTCATTCATTTACTCTATCAGAAGACACTTCGGAAAGACTTTCCTTGTGGCTGGTATCGTGGTAGGTGTAAGAGATCTGGTGGGGAGTGAAGTAGACACAGGGTTTCCTTCCCAGAGCTTGTGGCTGTGGGAGACTGGTGAGATGGAATCTCCCAGCAGTGACCAGGCCGCTGCCTGGTGTGTGTAGTTCAGTGGTGATGGCAAGTGCAGGAGCCATGGGGTCATTTAGGCAGGGTGGATTAAGTATACTGGAATGTTAGGAGGCTCCCTGAGGCACGACATGGGCTGGGTGCTAAGGATCGTGGGAAAAGTGGGAGACAAAGCAGCTCTAGGCACAAGGACCAGCCTCTATGAAGGTCTGAGGCAGGAGCAGGCAGAATTCTTCAAAGACACAGCATGGAGCTGGGGATGGAGGTGGTGCAGAGAGCCCTGGCCAAGAGAGGAAGCTGCTACAGTGGGCAAGTGTGGTTGGGCGGGTATCTTTGGACCATACACTGATGGGTACTTACGGGGCATGGAGCATATGGCTCCCTTGAGCTGGTCTTCCTGAGACAGGAAGAAGGGCCAAATCACCTGCATCAATTGGCTAGCCTCCTTTCCCTGGTCACTCTTATTCAGGGTTTGTTCCATACCATTTAGCAGTAGCCTTTGACTTCCATTCACTCATTCATTTACTCTCTTATTCAACAATACTGGTTGTGTGCCTACTCTGTAGATATGAAGGTATAAAGGACTGAAGAGTTGTAGTTGGTGGAAGAGACAGTGATCACAGGATTTGGGAAGCTAGTTTTCTTCTGGGCTGGCTTTGCCTCTGGCCTAATGGGAGAGACTCTTAAGGGCAGGGTTTGGCATTGACTTCCCCTGTGCAGGACTGGAAGAGGCTCTCAGATGATAGTTCCAGAAGGAGACACCTTGGGATTGGCTCCATCAGTGTGTTACTCACTTTCCCATTGCTGGGACAGAATACCTGATGCCTACAATTTAAAGAGGAGAGGTGTATTTTAGCTCATGTTTTCAGAGGGTTCAGTCCATGGCCAGCTGGATCCAACGCAGAAAGGGAGTGGCAGAAGTGTCTGATAGTGGAAAGATGCTCAACACATGGCAGCCAGGAAGCAGAGAGAGAGAGAGAGAGAGAGAGAGAGAGAGATCAGGAAGAGCCAGAGAGAGAAGGGAACAGTTAAAGACAAAAAAATACTTGTTCTTAGTGACCTATCTCCTCCAACCGGGCTCCACCTCCTAACACAGTGGTAGTGAACCTATAGCACATATGCTGCAGCAGGATGTTTGTATCATTGGAAGCTCCAAAAGGTTCGCCATCACTGTCCTAACAGCACATGCAGCTATGAACTCATCGATGGGTCAATCCACTGATGAATATAGTAAGTATAGGTCCTCCATGATCCAGTCACCTTCCAAAAGCCCTGCCTCTGACATATGAGACTTTTGGGGGACATTTTGGATCTAGACTATAGCAATTAGAACACATTTATTCATTTGCTGAGCAGCTGCTACTACAGGGCTTCTGGAAGGTAGACAGAAGAGAGAGTGAAGCTGGCTCCTGGGAGCTCCAGGTCAGGTGGGGTCTAGCGTGAGGCTGTGTGAATTGGCCTTGAAAGCTGGGGCCTGAGCAGAGAGTGAGACCACCTGTAGGGGTGGTAGGATTGTGTCAGGAGATCAGTAGTTGTGGCTTCGGGACTGGACTTGGCCATGACCTGCAAGAAGACCCGGCAGGATAGTTGCCTAAAGTGGGATCATTTTCTGCCCCTATCAGGTGGAAAAGGGGCCTGGCATCCACCCTGGAGGACACCTTCCTCTTGTCACCACGGGCATTGTCTTTCTCCTGCTGCACTGCTTGGCCCTGGCCCCACCCTGAGAACTCTGCTCTCCTGTCCATGATGCCCGTCCAGGTTCTGCATTGTCTGGGGAAGATGTGTGCTCACCCGGGTGGGTTATTATTAGCCTGCAATGGATTGAAAGGCCTTGAATGGGTAGTGCCGAGCTCCTGCCTGACACCCTGGCCGAGGCAGGAAGGAAATGATTCATTATGGCTACAAGGTGCACTCTAATTTCATATAACGAAATAAATGACAGTCGTATTTTGGGCACCACCATGCACAGATAGCATTGTTCGCTGACTGCCTCTCACCAGGGCTGCGAGGAGAATTCAGACGGCCTTTGTGAGGGGAGATGTGGGGCTGGGGGTGCCTGGGAGGTGGCAGGTGCTGTGACCCTGGAGGATGAGTGAGGTTGCTCCTGCGGTGGCCCGTGGCCCTGAACCTACCTCCCTGCTGACCCCATTTCTGCTGAGTTCTATATATCCACCCTGCCAGTGGCTTCTCCAAAGTGTTCAGTCCAGTTCCAGCATGGAGCTGTCCTCCAGGAAGCCTGCAGCTCCCATTCTCTGCTCTTCCGGCTCTGTGTCTGCCTTTCTTCCTCCCTGCCTGATCTGGGCTTTCTGCCAGACTCCTGGCCCTGCCTGAGCTTTGGCTGGGCACTCTGTGGCTTTAGATGAGACTTTTTGGCCCCCAACAGTGTCCACAAGTTCAAGTCAGCTCACTTTGCCTGGGTGAAGCCCTCCCTAAGGAACTGAGCCCCATGGTGGTACAGAAGTCAGTGTGTGATTGCGCCGGCATCGGGCTGGCTTCATGATTTGTGGGGCACAGGGCTAAATGAAAATGTAGGGCCTCGTGTTAAAAAATGGATTAGGAGCCAGGTGTGGTGGTGCAGTTCTGTAGTCCTAGCACTGAGGGAGGCTGGGGTAGGAGCACGGCCTGGGCAACATAGCAACTTTAGTGAGATCCTGTGTCAAAATAAAAAAATAAAAAGGGCTGAGGATACAGCCCAATGTTAAGGCCCTCAGTTCAGTCCCCTGTGCTGAGAAAAAAGATTTTCAAGTCACTGCAGCAGAGCATTAAACCCAGAGCAGGGCCCTTTGGAGTGTGGGGTCTGAGCACGTCACAGGTCATGGGTGCATAAAGCTGTTCCACTCCAGGGCCTGAGAGAAGAAGCACCCTGGTGACAATGATGGGTCCTCTGTGAGCTGGCAGCAGTGCTGGGATGGTGCTGGACAAGTCAGGTGCCAGCTCCGCCGTGGGCTGTGCTGCTATCCCGGGCTGCAGGGCATGTGAGAAGGCTCATCATATATTCTGTCACTGATTTGTGGTCCTGGGTTGTCACTGAGCTCAGGAGGTGGCTATACCCAACGTCGCTTTGCTGCTCCCTCCCTGCCTCCCCAGTCAGCAGGCCTGGCTGGGTGCCCTGGGGGGCCAGCACCTTCTACCTAAAGGGCCGTCTCAACCTCTGCTCTAAAGTAAAGCCATTTCTTTCATTACAAACCGTTTGGAGTCTTCTACCTGTGACTGAAACGCTCCATGCCTCCTTGTCCAAATGCCTCTTAGTGAGAATTCGGGCCATGTGATGGGGTCTCTGGCCCAGAAGCCACACAGAATCTTATTTTCCCAATGTGCTTCATTTGGAACCCAAGATAAAAGTAATAGAAGAGGCTAATATTCAAGGGCAATTTCATCTCTGGGCGTCTAACCAAGAGAGGAAGTCTTGGGATCGCTGGAGCAAGGAATTCTTGTTCCTGCAATATTTGCACACAAAATGGTTTCACATTTAGAAATACACATTAAGAGTCATGTCAATCATAGACACTGTGAATTAGGTGCTGACTTGACAGGGAGACAGAACTTTGGTGTGGAGTTTAATTTGTGCAAACACCTTTTTCCACCAGGTGACAGGCAGCAGGGGAACCACACTTTCCACCTGCTTGTGCTGCATGCGGATAAGCTGCCCCCCAGGCTGAAGGGCAGCCACGGGCACTGCAGGGAACCACTTGGGCCGTGCCAGCCTGAGCCTGCCTGAGACCCCATCAGCTGAGCCGGCTTTCTCTGGGCGCTGGGAAAATGTTTACAATAGAGGCGGCAAACAGGTGGACTGGGGCTATCTTCCGTCCTGTGTGGTGTTTTAACAAAACTGGAATTAGAGGCTAGCATTAAAAAATCAGAGTACACATAAGCAACCACATTTTTGGCATCTCTTAGGAAATGATGGACATTTCCACATAACTATGACTGAAGGATGTGCTCTTTAGCTGGCTGCATCCCCTTTCCTCTGGTACTCTCTCCAACCCTGCTCTAGCTGTCACCATAGATCTTTGATTTGCAGTTTGCACTGTCTGTCTGTCTGTCTTTCTTTTTTCTTTCTTTCTTTTTGGTGGTGCCAGGGATCGAACTCAGGCCCTTGTGCTTACAAGGCAAGCACTCTAATCACTGAGCTAAATCCCCAGCCCCTCTTTCTTTCTTTCTTTCTTTCTTTCTCTCTTTCTTTCTCTCTTTCTTTCTCTCTTTCTCTCTTTCTCTCTTTCGGTGGTGGTGGTGGTACTGGAGATTGAGCCTAGAGTGTTCACAATGAGCAACTTCCTGGCCTGCTTTTAAATTTTTATTTTGAGACAGCATCTTGATAAATTACTAAGCTGTCCAATTTGGGTTTAAACTTGCCATCCTCCTGCCTCAGCATCCCAGAGTGTTGGGATTACAGGCCTGTGCCACTATGCCTGGCTGTGCTTCAGATTTTGAACTCTGTGAATGTACATGACTTATCCAGATGATCCAGTTTTGGGCCAGAGATTTCTCACTGCTTATGGCCAGCCATGTGGGCTATTGACTCACTCTGGGCAGAGAGAAGGGGGTGGGGCCAGCGGACTGGGGAGAAAAGAACATGTATGGCTGACCTGAGTGTTTTGCCAACCGTTTTCAGACCCTACTTGCTGAAATGTGAATTGGCAAGGCAAGAATTTCATGTTTGAAAATGACATTCTCTGCAATCATTTCTCTCCTCTGGGACGCCTGTGTCCCAGGACCACTCACTGAGAGCAGGTTGTAACAGGGCACCTTGGAACCCTTCAAAAGGGACTGAGCCCCAGGCTCTGCATGGTGACCACATCCCTGGGGTCTGACTTGTGCTCTGCCGAGACCAGAACTTGCCTCTTTGACTGGAGAAAGGCTGGAAGGGTAGAGATGTCCTGGCTATCCTGAAGGCAGCAGGGTAGGGGTGTTTTCTGAGTGACCTTCACTGGGGAAGGTCAACCGAGCTGGCTTCCTTGGTTCCCCCAGACCAAACCTATGCTTTGTGGCTCTGCTTGTCCTCTTTGTCTTGGACATCAGGTCTAAGAGTCGAAAGGCAAAGTTAAGGCTACAAGAGCCTCCTGGCAGTGCCATGCCTTTCGTCCTTGGCCCCTTGGGGCAGAGCACGGCTGCTATAATTCCCTTTGACTCTCATGCCAGTCTCTAGGGTGTGTCTCTGCTCCCCAGCAGTTTTTGACTTGCTGTGGCGTGTGGAAAAACGGTGATTGCAGGGACCAAGAAGTATCTATCGTGGCATCAGACTAAGGAACAAACTGCCTTTCAAGTGCTACCTTGTTAATTGGTTGTCCACTAGAGGTTTAGTACCCAGTTGTATGAAATAAAAGGCAGGGCCCATAGAATGGAGAATGTGGTATCTTCACCATTGCGGGGGACACTGCTTTAGGTACAGGCAGTAGATGTCACTGTTTCCAGAAAGACCCCTGACTGGTGTGGTGTCTTGGAGCTCTGATGCACAAGGTTTGAGGGTTCCTTTTTGTTGGTTTTCTTCCGTACTGGGGATCGAACCCAGGGCCTTTACATTGATCTATGCCTCCAACTCTTTATATATTTTATTTTGAGACAGGGTCTTGCTAAGTCTGGGCTTGAATTTGTGATCCTCCTGCCTCAGCCTCCCAGAGTGCTGGGATTACAGGAGAGTGCCCCCCAGTCAGCTTCAAGTATCACTTGATAAGGGTTTCCAGGCTGGGCGATATAACCTGTGAGGAGTGTAACCATCACCTAAAAGTGGGCTTCAAAAAAAAAAAGGAACCCCCCCAAAAAATAAAAGTGGGCTTCAGTCACTGACTGTGTCATCATGCATATACCACAGAAGCTCTTGGGCCCCTCAACTAGAAAGGGGAGTTAAACTCAGGACAGCTGGCCCATTTGGCTCACTGAGGAGAAATCCTGCTTTGTTACATCACTTCTTTCAGAGATCCTTTCCTGGCTTTTGGGAAGGGATGGCACCTGGAAAACCGGGCTGGCACTAAGAACCATTCAACCTGGAGGTCATGCAGATCCGGGGAGGGGCAGGTAGCCAGCGGGGAAAGAAACGGATCATCCTTGAAATACCAGCCACCAGCGCCGGGAGCTTCCCTGGGGAGCCTTTTGTCCGTGCTCAGGTCTCTCACAATAAACAAAGTGTCATGGACAGGCCTGGGTCTCCTGGCCTTTACTGCAGGCCTTGGAACTGTGGTGCCATCCTCTGAGCACTTGAAGGGAGAGGGGTGGTAGGTGCAGCCCAGTGCCAACACCTGCCTGCCTTTTATGCACAGGTGGCCCACGTCTGTAATCCTAGTACTCTGGGAGGCTGAAACACGAGAATCGCAAGTTCCAGTCTATCCTGGCAGCAACTCTGCAACTTAACAAGATTTTATCTCAAAAAAAAAAAAAGTTTGGAGATTTAACTCAGTGCAAAGGCCCTGGGCTCAATCCCTAGTACCAGTACTGGTGTGCATGGAACAGTCTTGCACCAGGATTGTGGGTATTATCTGAAACCTTTCAGAGTCTAGAGGGCTGAGGCAGATTCGCAATCCATATGGTTTATTCCTGCACTTTGGTCACATGGATATGAATGTGTGTGGATTCCCATATCAGGAGACAAGAGCAGCCCTCCCACCACCTGCCTGGTGTGCATGGTCAGATCATACGATGCAAGAATTGTGGTCTTGATGCCGGCTCTACAGGAGCCTGTTTGGAGTATCAGAGACCAATTATACCTTTACCTGAAATGCTATTCTTAGGTTTAGAGCAGAACCTTGTGAGAACTTCTGAAGCTTTGTTACCATAAGTGATGGGAATGAGCCGGCAATAGAGGCAGGACGGGTAAGAAGGCCTCTTCTGCAGAGTATTAAGTGTGGGCCAGGGCTGCCAGCTTCTGGGAAGTTTATGCTCTCCAGATGTTCCCCTCTCAGCCCCCAGCACTCTATGGCATGCTGTGGGAAACGGGAGACATGGGTAAAGCTCAGTTTGGCAGCGAGAGCCTTGTTTTAGCTCAGGCTGCCATAAGAAAACACATAGACTGGATGGTTTGAACAACAGAACTTTATTTTCTCAGTTCTCAGTCTGGGACTTCCAAGGTCAGGGTGCCGGCATGATCAAGTACCAGTGAAGACCCCTTCCTGGCTTGCACATGGCTGTTTCCATTCTGTTGAGTTAGGGTCCCACCCTTCTGGCTCCACTGAACCTTAATGACCTCCTAAGGACCCTGTCTCCAGAAATAGTCACTTCGAGAGCCTAGAATTCACTGTATATATTTTAGGGGGGAGGGACAAAAACAGTTTGCAACAGCCCGAGAGCCAATACTACTAGAGCACAGGGGGTTGTTGAGTGACTGTGTGCCCTGCACTTTGGGCACTGGCAGAGGTTGAACCAGGAGTTGTTCTCAATTTCCTTCCTTCCCTCTGTTTCCAAACCAGTGCAGCTCCTGATTGTGTCTGGTCTTCCTCCAAAACAGATCCCGAGTGGGTCAATCGCTGCACCTCCACCGCCCCTTGGTCCAAGCCGCCATTGTTTCTCACCTGTATCTTCCTTGTGCAGCTCCCTGCCACCACTACAGAATTTTGCAGATGGCATCTAGCGTGATCTTTTAAATAGAAATCTGGTCCTGGTCCTGCTTCTGCCCTGCTTAAAACCCTCCCGTGGCTCCACATTGGATCAGAATAACTCCCTGGCCTTTGGGATCGACCTGACTTCTGACCTCATGTTATTTTCCCTGATGCTCAGAAATCCCCAGACACTCTGGATTCCTCATTTCAGGTTTTGTTGTCCTGTTCCCTCCACTTGCAATGCATTTTGTCATTTGGGTCTCGGCTCTCTGATCACACGGCTTCTACATCACAGTGGTCTATTTGTCCATAATTCTTATGACTGGGAAGCTTTGTCTTCGATGTTAGGATGTCAGCTCCACGGAGGCAGGGACCGGGTGGCTTGAAGAGTTGTGCCGGAGTGTCCACGTCTGCTCCCTCGTCACCTGCACCGTGCGATAGACCCCTTTGCAGACACAAAGCAGCCCCAGAGCTTTAGCCGCATGCATTTGTAAACACATTTCCCACCTGCCTGAATTATCCGGATCAGGGTCTGCCACAGGGTCCTAAAAATGCTCTTGCAAGAACCTGTCTCCTGGGGCTGGGGATTTAGCTCAGTGCTTGCCTTGCAGGCACAAGGCCCTGAGTTGGAACCCCAGCACCAAAAAACAAAATAAAACAAAACCAAAAAAACCTGTCTCCTACCTGACCATGATGGCTGACATTGGTAACCCCAGCACTCTGGGAAGCTGAGACAGGAGGACTGCAAGTTTGAACCCAGCTAGAAACTTAGTGAGAACCTGTATCAAAATAAATTTAAAAAGATTTGGGAGTGTAGCTCAGTGCGAAGGCCCCGAGTTCAATCTCTAGTACTGCAAAACAACAATGATGGCAGCAGCAGCAATAACAAGTATCTCCTCACCCTCAGATATGTACCCCTAACTCGGTGCTTCTCTTCTGAGTGTTCACTGAGACACACATACTTGCCCCAAATGCTGACTGAGCATTGTCCAAGCAGGTGCTACGATAAGGAATTGTTTAATTGGTCTTCTTGTTCCTTGGTGATATGGGCAGTGCCAGGACCCTGGTGGCTGTGACCAGTTCAACAGTGCCACCTCCTCCATGGGAATAACTCCATCAGTGCTGACTGCACGTAGCTGCCTTCTTTCCTCTATCTCTATAACACTTTGTCGATGCAGCTCTCATAGTGTCGAAGTCCTCCCTCCCTCCCGCGTTCCTTCCCTTCCCCACTCCATTCCTTTCTTTGTTTTTCTCAGTGAAGGATCCACTTTGTTCGCAGTGGTGCTGTGATAACTGCTCAGGATGCGGCCCTGAGCCAGAGAGGGCATCTGCGCTCATAACGGGAGGCAGGCCATGTACTTCTCAAACGTCAGGACCTCACAAGGTGTCTTGTGCTTAGCAGGTGGACAACATATTATGATCGTGTGACTTGATTTTGACTGAAGTATTTTTTTAAATTGATCTCTGTGTTCGTTGGTCTCACCGTGGAAGATTTCCAGGGAAAGCGCCTGGGCAGTGTTAGCAGCTGTGATTGAAGTATTTTTAAAAAGCAGGAAGACCACCACCACAGTCAGAGGTATTATTTCCAAGTCAAATTTTGTTTTGAAAAATTTGAGAAAACAGAACATTTGAAGACAATTTAAAAAACCCTACAAAACAAGGGTGGGGCACCACTGCTCTGGCCTCAGGCCATCTCCCCAGATCCCTTTGGCAAGAAGGCACAAGCCACTAAGCAGTGTGGTATAAGCAGAGGGCTCTGTCCACTCCATGCAACATGGGGGTATGTTTTCAAGAAACACAAGTGAGTACTCATGGGCAGGAAGAAGCCACAGCTGACCGCCAGATGCCCACCCCAAGCACTCATGTGTGTCTGACGTATACTTTCCCTGCTTACCAGGTCTGGATGCATCAGGGTTCTTTCAGAACTCAATTCCAGTTGCCTCTGTGATCTTCTATAGATGTTATTCTCTCTCCTTGGAATGATGTTCTTCTCTCTCCTTGGAATGATGTTCCCTGGACTCATTTCCTTAAGCTAAAAGCTCCCAGAAGCTAAAAGCTCCTTGGAGTCTCCTCTGTCACGGTACCCCTCTACCTCCATGAGCTTTCTTTTTTTTTTTTTTTCTGAGCGACTTCTGGTGCTCACATCATTGTGGTCATCAGTGTATCAGGCTGGCGAGCAGACAGAGGATAGGCATTAGGTCAGGAAGACCAGGACTCAGCCTCCTCTCAGTCTGAAGCCATTATGAGACTTTTGGATTTGAGCTCTGTGCCAGCTGGGCGTACTGCCATCTACACCGAGGCCTTATATAGAGGGTACCTGTTATTCTATTTCACTTCCCAGCTAGATTCCAGTTTCCTTGGGATTATGTAGAGTCCAGAACTGTGCTTACATCTAAGCTGTTAACAAATATTTGTTTTGCATTGGAAAAAGAGAATGAATGTGAAGATGATTTGAAAGATACAAAGCCATTTGTTTTCCCCAGAATTTACCTTCTAGGAAAGCCCATTTGGGTGATCAGGTAATACATCAGAAAAAAAGAAATTTTGGGGAAACAATAAGAGCAAGAAAGAATTTGCGTCAGATACTAAAATGCCTTTTAAAGACAAAAATAGCTCAAAATGATAAAACACAAAATCCAGAAGCAAAACTGCCGTAGCCCAGGCTCTCTCGAAAGCAGAGCTTGAGGCAAGGATTAAAGTGCAGATGCTTCATTTAGGAAGTGAAAGCTACCAGCAGAGAGATGGAGGGAAAAGGAAAGTGAGGCCGGGAAAGACGGGATCCATATACATGGTCCTGCCCTGGGCTGGCTGGGAAGAGACACAGGAGGTGGCTCTGCAGGTGTCTGTGCTTGGTGTCACCTTGTCATAGTTAACGATTTTCTTCACTGGGACACGACACCCGAAACCCACAACTTGAAGGAGGATGGGTTTATTTTGGGTCACAGTTTCAGGTGTTTCAGTCCATAGTTTGCAGGCTCAAACACAGAAACAGCCTTGTGGAAAGTTCTGGGCAGAGGAAAGCTTCTCACATCATGACAGCCAGGAAGCAGAGAGAGAAGAGGGGAGCCAGGGAGAGGGGTACACCCTTTCAGGTAGCAGGCCCAGTGCCCATCTCCTCTGAGGGGACCCCACCTCCTAACAGCAAGTCAACTACAGCACCTCCATAACCCCCCTAATCCATTCTGGGTTGCATTTTAGGCAGCTTCTTGTGATATCAGTCCTGTCCCCAGAGGAGAAGTTTTGTGCAAGTCACTGGAGATGCCAGGAAAGCTAAGTGTGTGGCTGGGCCGCTGGTGTGGCATAGGTCTAGCCCAGAGGGTGAGGGGAATGATGGGTGCACTTCCAGGGCAAAATGTGCAGAAATGTCAAAAAACAAAACAAAACAAAACAAAAAACTCAGTCACCAAGCTACATCTTATTTTAATGCAGTATTTTATAAAGTCAAAAATAATGCAAAAATTTATGATGAACCAAATATCATTTCACATAAAGACAGGATCCCAAAGGAAAAAGATTAAGATCGAGCAAGATTCCAGTGCAGGGAGCAAACAGAAAAAAGATGTGGGGCTGCAGGGGAATCAAGGGTGGGCACGCAGCTGGAGAAGAGCTCAGAGACTGAGTCTCACTGTTACAGTTTGGATACGTTTGTGTCCCCCAGAAGCTTCTGTGTTGGAAGCTGGGTCTTCAGTGGTGATGTTAAAAGGTGGTGGGAGTTGGCTATGTCGTTGGGGGTGCTGCCCTGAGAAGCAATTAAAGTATTTTTCCCGGGATTCTGAATTAAGTCTTGAAGGAGGGAATTGTTATAAAGAGTGAGTCTGATGCTTGTGCCTGATCCTTGTGTTACTCTCTGTCTTCCTGCCTTGCCATGTGATTGGTCTTTCCCGCAAGCTCTTCTAGCAGATGCCACCCATCACAACAAAGCTGCAGGGTCCTTGCTGTTTGGACTTCCATCCTCCAAAATTGTGAGTGAAATAAACCCAGTTTGGGTATTTTGTTGTTGTGCTAGAAAACGGACTAATACACTCACTAACCTCCCAGATGTAGAGTTTACTGAGAGAGAGCCAGACTGAAGAGCTACTGATATGCAATTGTGGAAGGATAGCACACGAATGCCCACAGTGCTGGTGGCTTAAGTGGGTGCACATGGAGTTACGGGTGGCTTCATTTTGCTTATCCATATATACACATGTCTCAAGAATGAGCCTATTACTTGTGCAATGAAAAAACTCTCCACATTTCCAAGATACTGTCATGTTGACGGGTGAATGTGCACAGAAGGAACCAATCTGAGGAAAGAAAAGGCTTCTTGAGAAGTGCCATACTGGAGTACTCTCGGTCACAGCAGGGCCATTCCTCTGTTGAGTTTTGTCGATGATGGGCGCAAGGGCAGGTCTGCCATCTTTCTGGAGCCCCCAGGTATCTTGAATCCAGGGGTGTTGATTCTGGGCTGCTCACTAGTGTTTGCTTTGAGGTTCCAAACCTTAAACTGGATTAGGAAATGTAGTCCCTGGCAAGCTCTTCTTTGAGGGTGTGACTGAACAGGAAGAAGGCTTAACAGAGTTGCTTGGTGGAAGACATGGTCACCTTTTTAGAAGCTAGGGGGCCTATATGTCTAGTCTGCTACATTCCTGAATAGGTGACTCAAATACAAGTTTATCATAAGGTATAATAAAAATTCTAATATGCCTACGGCCGATTTCTACTGATCTTGGATGAATACATATACCCTCTCATTTCAAGCATTTGTTGAATGCCCACTATGTGCAGGCACAGTGCTAGCCAGAGAGCATCTGTCGCTGCTGCCGTGAACCTTGCAGTTCAGCAGCGGGGAGGGAAAACATTTGATTCATTATTGCATCCATCATTACTTGCTCAGAATTCTGGTAAATATTTTGAAGAAAGACAACACATAGCAAGAGACTTACCTGGTCCTAGTACTCAGAGCAGCCCTCCCTGGAAGAAGTGGCAGGTAAACAAATACAGAAGAAGGAAGCATGGGTAGTATGTGGCGGGTTGTAGAAGCATAGCCAGGAGGCATTGATGTCCTCCCTGTACTCATCCTCCAATAGAGAACCCCATTGGTGGGCTGTTCAAGGGTGCCATATTGAAATGGTGACCATCTTCTGAAGAAAAATTAGAACATTAGTGAAAGGTAATAAAAATATCACAGCGTGATGTATGAGAAGGGTCTCCCTCTACAACCTGGCAATGATATAGACGCCTCTCCTCCTGACCACTTGGCTAATCCAGCCTGGCCACATCTGTATGGGGGACCTTGGTGGGACAGGGAGCATTATATAGAAACAAGTTGTTCATGGGAATAGAGTGCAGCACCCGACATGGTGTCTGGGTGTGAATAGAACCTCTGAGGGGCATGTCTGGTGGGAAGAAGTTGGAGACAGACCTGGTCAAGAAGTGGACACGTTGAGGTCACTCCTAGGGAGGTATGGGTGCAGGTCTCCAGGGAGAAAGATGTGGAAGAAGAGAGGTGAAGTAAAACCTCAAGGGACTTGGATACATTTACGGAGACCCAGAGGGACTGTCAGGGAAGTAGGGAAGAAGCAGGGGAGAAGGATCCCACAAATGCAAAAAGAGGGAGAACTGAAATGGCAAGGACTCAAGAAGGGCGCCAAGGATGAAGAGGAGAGTGTACATATAGGTAATGGCAGAGGAGACCTGATTAGTTGTGTGATCCCCTCCACCCTGAGATCCACCCACCTCCCTGAGAAGCCCGAGTGTGGCACAGCCTGGAGCTGCAGGATCTGGACCTGCTCCTCCATCTGTCGTCTCCTTCCCCCCACGAAGTGTCCTCCTCCTGCGAGAGAAAATGTCCAGAGTGCTGTGTGGTGGAGATAAGTTGCCAGCCTACAAAGTCAGATGTGTGAAAGGAGGGTGTTATGGCCCCTTCTGTTACACCTCTGTAAATCAGGTGATTCTGTGTCAAACCTCCATGTGCCCAATGGAAGGAACACAATCTAATCAATTCTGAGGATATACAGTTAATTTGGGGTCCTCAGTTGGATCAGGGATTCCCTCACCCTTGTCTCTCTGGGACAGAGAGGGTGGCTTGCACATGGGCATTGGATACCCTGGCCAGAGACTTCCTGCTGGGCCATGAGGCCCCCTCACCTTCCTGCCTTTCATCCCGAGCCAGGTTCCCATCCAGCTCTGAACCTTTTCTCTCTCAGCTGAGTGCACCTTCTTCCCAGGTTGCTCTGGATCTTCAGGGTGCTGGGTGAGGCTCACTGTGACCCAGCCGTGTCTCCCCTCCGGATCATTTCTGTTCTGTGCTGTCCTCCTTAGCCTGGATGTGCAGGGCATCCTGCAGGACCCTGGACCCTGCTAAGCCAGGTGTGGGCAGAGACCTGTGCAGTCTCAGATGCTTGTGCCAGTGCACACTCTGCAGTGTTCTCCCCTTGACTCCTTTCACTTCCCCAGGCCAGTTTGGCAGGGGTGATGGGGACACCCAGATTGCACACGACTTCTCATCTCCTTGCTACTATTGAGAAGTCAAAAAAGCTGAAGTGACCCTTCGACCCTCACAAGTGCTCTTGCTTGTAACTTTTCCATGGATGCCACAGAGGAAGGTTGTGTGTGTGTGTGTGTGTGTGTGTGTGTGTGTGTGTGTACAGAGGCCCAGACGTTGTGGTGTTGTTGTTTCCCATTGTGGGTACCTGCAGTCCTGGACCCGCCTTCCGGTAGTCCTCAGACCCGATGATCACCTGCCTCAAGCCCAGTCAGGACTGTAAAGGGCAGCAGTAAACTCGTGTTTAGCTGACAGCATCCATTTTTCGAGAAGAATTGCTCTGTCTTGTCTTTGGTTCTGGAAATGTAAATAAAATGTAAGCGAAGCAGAAAGATGCATAAAGAAGGTATTAACTTCCTGTTTAGCCAGGTGGAATGGATTTTTTTTGAAATTTTTTAGTGTAAAAATTAAAATTTACCCAAATCTAAATAAATGAACAGACCATAATATATGGTGCCATTTGCATGAATGGATCTTTTGAGACCACCTGTGGTGTTTCGCTTGGTGACCCTGCTGGACCTAGAGAGGGCCAGAATATGGCAGTCCATATCAGAAGTGTAGCCCGAGGTGGGTGTTTAATCGAATGTTGAAGAGACTGGTGGTTATAATGGTCTTGGGCTTAGTGACTACAAGGATCCAGAACCTGAAGTATATCCTGCAATGGTGCAATGAAAGGCAAACAGGATTTTGCTGAGACCTACTGGGTGCCAGGCGTTGCAGGTAGTTTATTACCGCAACGCTCCCACCCTCATAGAGCTCATACTCAGTGGTGCAGTCAGAACTGTAAACAGGTGATTACATGATGGCCTGTGGCCTAAAGACTTGTGTCTAGCCTGGTGGGGGGTTGATGGGTAGACAGTTGGATTGAGAGAAATATGAGCAAGGCTTGGAAGTAAAAACAAAGGGGAGAAGAATTTCCTGGAGCTCGTGTGGTGGATGGCTTCAGTGACCATGGCCCTGAGAAAGTGGAGTCCTGTCCTGGGGCTGCTACACTCACACTGCGACCCCCATAAGCTACCCCACTTTCAGGGGCTTATTTTCCCCGTGTCTATTAGGCTGATGGTCAAGTACCCCAGAGGCTGTGGACTCAGATACCTTGCAGGGACTAGGTCGGTAACATACGTGGATGCAGTGGGCTGGGAGGGGCTCATTGGCAAACTGGAGTACACATGCTTGTTAAATGGGAGCATCTGCAGTTCTGTCCTGGATATACGTGCCATGTGGCAAAACCAGCCCCTTTTGACCAGATCTTTCAAATTTCCATAAGCGCTGGGATATTGAACATGGATGGGAAATACCCCAATTTTTATGCGGCAAACGTTGCAGAACAAATGAAAAACAACACAGTAGTGGGCAAAAAGTCTATGGGTCCATCCTGGCCTGTGTTCTTCTAGAACTGGATTCTCAGGGTGTTTCTCACTGACGGTCTGGGAAATACTAAGATATGATTCTCTGTGGCGCAGAAATTCTGCCACTGAGGTCAAAAAGCATTGTGCAGGACCCACAAATACCTTAGCCAGGTGGGAATTACATGGCCACACTGTATTCTAGAAAAATCCAAAGTCAGTCTCAAGAACCTAGGCCCCCCCCCTCATCACATGGCCCTACCCAAATACCTTATTCATTCACCTTCCCTTTTTTATTCAACGAATATTTATGAAGGCCTGCGTGCTTGATTTCTTACTACTTTTGAGAATTTTCAAAGCTTCTTCTTCAAAATTGACTCACAAATCAGGAAAAAGAAAACTCATGGCTATAATGCTCAGTACTCTTTTGGCTGGGAATGCAAGGCTATCTTAAGGCCCTGGAACTCTCCAATGCTGGGAGGCTGCTAGTCTGGCTTTGGGAATAACATATCCTCTCACTGGGGATCCAGTGGCAATTTCAGAGCCCTGGACTTTGGCCTCTGAAAGTGTGTGTGCTGCCTGCTGGGTTGGGAATCACTTCTGTCTGGGCAGGGCCAAGACTTTGCAGAGGACCAGGGGTAGATGCAGCCAGCACCTCCTATGTGCACCTGGCCAAGCAGCCCCTCTGGAGTGGCCACTTCCCACTGCAATAATTCATCACAGGCGGGTTCACAAATGTACTTAAGAAAGAAGGGATGATCTATTTTGTACATGCTCCTTAAAGGGATTCCATTTTAGCTCCAATTGTAATTTTTACCTTTTTCAGGGGAATTTATTGACACAGTGCCTAGCTCAGCCCTAGTTTTCGGCATCCCCCTTTTGTCTGCAAGCACACACACCAGCAGCTTAATTTGTCATAGCCCTGGAGGTATCAGAACTAATGAGCTTTGTTTGAATAGACTTTTTCCAGTTCATCTAGCACACTTTGGGGTAATCACTCAGTTTCTGTTTGCTTCTGATCTGAGGCATTGTGGGAAATATAAGAAAATAATGGTTAAAAAAGCAGTATAAATTGGTAACAGCCACATTTTCTGCAAAGCCCTGAAGATGTGATTTTTTTAATTTCACCACTTATTGAAGTATTGAGAGTACTCTAAGTACAACCATTACAATATAATATCAGAGGAGAATCTGATAAAATGCTATTTTTCAATTAGCTGGGAGTTTGTACTTGGCCTTCTTAAGCAGTTCATAGCTAACAAATCTTTAAACAATCTAACCTCTTAAGGTTGGGAAGTGGACAGATAATAACTGTGAACACATAACAGTGTGTCAGCACTGAGGATTAAAAAATCTATTACTGGGATTACATACAGGGATGCTTTTTATTGGTCAGATAAGTGCATTTTCATTTTTAAAAAGCAGCTCCTCGTATTTCTCGTTACACCCCAGAGCAGGCGGTGGAAGAGCAGGGAGTAGAGGGCTGACAGACAACACGAGCAGGGTGAGGGGCAGCTACATTTGACTCCTTTTCCTAGGTTGGACTGTTATCTGGGCCAGTCAGGATCGTAGGCTGCCTCTAGGTTGAGTTGCTTTTAAAACAATTTTTTAGGATTACGTATGTTCTTAACGAGTAGGATTTTTTTTGCAGTACTAGATATTGAACCCAGGGCCTTTGCACTGAGCTAAATCTCCAGCCCTTTATTACGTTTTTGTTTTGAGACAGGGACCCCCTAAATTGCTAAATTGCTAAGATTAGGTTTGAACTCATGCTTTTCCTGTCTCAGCCTCCCAGGATGCTGGATGACAGGCAGGTGACAGCAGACCTGGGCTGGGGATGTGGTTTTAAAGATCACTGAAATCTGTGAAATGGGGTGGACTGACAGGGGCTCTGATTTCCCCAGTCTCCTTGCTCAGTGGGACGGCTCCTGAAACTTGGGTAGGAGAAGTTGTCTCTGAGATGGATTTGCCCAGTGGGAAGGGGAATGGAGGGGGAGAGAGAGAGAGAGAGGACAATTGCATGAGCAGCACACATTACACAGGGGCAGGCGGCAGACATGGCTCTGGTGGGGGTGGGATGTGCTTTGACTGACATAGCTGTCATCCAGAGAAAGGCGTGGTCGGCACACGGAGAGGACACCTGGTCCCGTCAGCTGTGGTGCAGATGAGCCTGCAGTTACTCGGCTTTCATAGTCAGTGCCTCTGTGGCTCAGGCCAGTCCTTAGACCCTTTGTCCTTTGGTCACAAGGTGGCAGGTAAAAGAGGCATAACTCGAACCCAGCAGCCCTCCCATTTCGCCACACATTCTGCATCCTCCCTGTGTTACACCTGCTGGGGTGAGTTGTATCCCCACGAGCGGCTGCAGGAGGCTCATCAGGGCCCACACCACGCTCTCTGGGGTGCTGCAGGGTGAATGAGAGAACCTAGATCTCAGAGGCTGAGCCCTGGGGCAGAGCAGATGCTGAGTAAGGAAGCAGAGAGGTCGTGGTGCCGGCGGCTGGAGTCAAGGAAAGTGGAGCTGCCAGCTGAGGGTGGACACAGCTGGCTTGGGCCCCCAATGGGTTTTGTCCTCAGGGAGCCAGCTGATAGTGGCTGAGGATTCCTGCTGGGGACTGCTGGAGAATCTCTGGAAGGGCAGGGGTGGAATTTGACCCAGGGCTGCCAGGTGAGGAGGACGATTCCTTAAGTCCCTGGGGAGCCGCACAGGGCTCCTGGGAGGGCAGAGGTAGCATCAGATTTGCATTAGCAGCTGTGGCTCTGGAGGCCCAGAGGAGGGTGGGTCTGATGGAGCTGCAGAGGAGAGAGAAGGGAGGGGTCCTTTCTGGGCCTCAATCATTTCATCTGTATAGTGAGCTTCTTTTATTGATGTCCCAGCAACTTCTGCACAACAAGTCACCTCAAAGTCAAAGTTTAGTGGCTTAAAGGAGCCCCCATTTGATGATTACTGGCCAAACCTGCTGCTTGGGCCGGTTGTCCAGTTTCCGCTGGACTCACCCCTGTGTCCGCAGTCAGTTGGCAGTAGACAGGCGGCCTGGGCCATCTCATTCACATGTTCCGGGTTGCCTGGAAGTCAGCGTGGGCACCTGAGTTCTCTTCTAGGGGACTGTCATCCTCCAGCCTGGGACAGGGGATGGGACAGACAATGGGCGACAGTCCTGTCCCTTCTCGGCTTCAGTCAGTGGTAGATCCCAGATCTCACCCTTTACTTACTCCGTCTTGCAGAAATTATATCTCTCCATGTGCAGCCTTGGAGTGAGATCTCTAATGATAACAAAAGCCATTACTATTATTGCAACATTATTTCTAAAGCTCTTATTTTAAAAGAAAGAAGAAACAACACAAGGAAAAGTCCATGTTGGAAGCATTCTCAATTTTCTTCTTAAAACAGGTGTGGATAATCATGTCAAAGGTGGTAAAGTCCACATGTACGCTGGTCCTGAGGGCCAGTGTCTCAGCAGTGACCTTCTGTGTGTGTCATGCCTCAGCCTTTCCAAATATTGTCACCTGCGTTCTCTCTTTTACACCTCCAAACTAACCTTACAAGAAAGACAGAAAGGAGATTGTTTTATCCCCATTTTATGGCTGAGAAGACTGAGGCTTAAGGAGTTTGTCCAGTGTCAGCCATAGAATGGGGCACCTGACTCTAGGGTTGCTTTTCTTCCTGCTCTACCGTGTTGCCTCTCAATCCTGACTCATCACCAGGACAACCCCGTGATGACCTGCAGATCACTGTCTGTTCCAATGAAACTGGTTTGGCTCTTATTTAACAATATGATGCATTGCTTTTGGATACGATTGTTCTCTGAGAAGACTAAGCTTTGCACTGTGAACTATCCAACAGCTAATTTGAAATGAAAATCACCCTATTTGCGTTGCTGTTGTCAGAGTCTCTCTGAGTACACTGCCAAGTACCAAGTCAGTGAAAAATGTCCTATGAGTTATATCTCTGGGGATCCCCTTTAGACTTAAATAGAGTCTTCTTTTCTCTGGAATTTTCCAGAGATGGCCACGTACACACACTCTAAAGAGCTGTGCTCTGGAAGAGGATACTATAATTTGAGATTTCTTTCACCTATCATCTCCTAAAATCCCTGAGAGCATTTTGCATGTGTTCACACCTTCTACCCCTGCTGGATGACTTGATCCACCTCTGAACTGTGCTACTTCTCTAACAACACCCATTGGTAAGGTGAAGGCCATCAGGATGGCAGGAATCAGAGCCAGGCAGAGTCTACCCTCAGGCCTGACGATGGCTGACTTCACCCAAGGTCCAAGAACTTGGAGATATCCGAGTATTGTTAACATAAGAGTCTCCCTACTCTTCAGCAGCAGACAGTGAGATCTTAGGTTGGCCGTCTAGCCTCAGGTTGGTCTCTAACATTTGTGAGTCTTTCTGGAGATCACTTCACCTCTCTGATTCTTTGTTGCCTCATTATAGAGCCATATCCTGATTCTGAAAACTACAAATGGTGCTGCTCATGAGAGTGGACAGGGTGCTGGTCTCTTCCGTGGCAGAGGAAGGTTATCTTTTCCTCCCTTGAACAGAATTGGTTATTCAAGTTAATTTGTGGCATCCAGAATCATTAGGAGTGGCAATTTGGAAGTATTAACAAGACCATCAGTGTTTCCAATTTCATGTGATCAATGGCAAGATAGATACTCTGTTAATTTCACATAATGAATTCTTGCTGCTTAAATCATATATGCAGAGTGAAAAATGCTATTGATAAACATTGCCTGAACTCACTCAAACTTGTGATATTTAAAAAAATGATTTGCTAACTTGTTAAACCCCGAGCTCTCTGATTCATAGACTCCCAAAGCCAAACCCTTCTGTTTTTCTCTTTAATCCTTTGAGTTTAAGGAACAGAATCTTTTTGATGGAGATAATCCTGGAAGAAAGATGCCCACTTATTGTCAAATGTCATCTTGTTTTACTGGACAGCGACCTTGGTGGTGGGCTCATCCTTGGTCAGCAAACCCACCTGGTTTCCTTTCCCCTAATTTAGGATATGAAAGCCAGAGAGATTTCTGCTTGGGCTTCTCCCAGCTTTTAGGAAGGTGAGTGTTTATTCCAAATTACATATGATCAAAAGTGGTCTCCTGTTTTGATAAGAGCTGTCAGGAAACTGTTTCCCAGGGCTGGAGAAGAAAAACTGAGTGATAACCTTGGTCCTGCTCTGTGGGTCTTGACCTTTCAGATGCGTGGACCTTCTAGCAACTTTATCTCACCACCAGCTATTTCTGCAACACAGATTAGAAACTCCTTGGGAGTAGGAGCCATACATTCTTAATTTCTTACATCCCCCCACCCAGGGCCCAGTAAGTGTATCTTGAAACTATTATGGACTGAGTTTCTTAGAAAGAGGATTCCCACTAGTTTTTTTTTTTTTTTTTTTCCCAAAGGGCATTATTGAATTGCTGCCCTGTGTGGAAATTTTGTGATTGGGGCTGATATTTGTCAATGAGCATTGTCCATAATGGCCATATAATCCTTAAAAAAAGAGACTCATCCTTGATGTTTACATGGTGGCTTGGCTTCCTGCACCACGGATTTAACTTTTCCAGCCCCTGTAGGGCAGGTGGAATCAACTGTACCTGATCAAGTAGCTCTGAGTTCCTGTGACTTACCCAAGGCTCTGCAGCCGCTGTGTGCTTCTGGTGCTGTGTCTGGTGCTCATCCCACCAGGTCACACTTCCTCAGCCACAGGATGGAGCCTAAATAATTCAGTGCAAGAGCAGAGTGCTGTGCAGGTACTCAGTAGTTCCAGTGGTGTCTGTCATGACATTTGCAGACAGGAGATTAGGATAAGGAGAAGCTGAGATGTTGGAGCCGAGTGTTTTCTTGGCTCTGTTATCAGCAGTGAGACAGCGGTTACTTTTGGGAGGCCTTTAACTGGGGACCTCATGTGGCCTCTTCCCTTTTCTCCATGCTCTGTATGGGCTACTGATGGGCACGGGCAGAACACAGCGGGAGGACATCCTGTGACAACCAAGCACATCTTTCTCTAACAGGTGCCGCTGGGCTGCTCACAGCTGCGGGACAGTCAGTCTGGACAGAGTGCGAAGCCCCAGGACCAGAGGCTGGTGGGGTGGAAGTGGAGGAGGCCTAGCCTGGTGCAGCAAAGTGGGGGAAGGGCAGCTTGGGCAGCTCATTTGTGTGCCTGCCTTGAATTCACTGCCTTTAGGTGTTATGTACCTTTTTTAAGTCTAAGGATTTAAAAAAAATCTAAGGACACAAAACAAAGAAACAGAAAGGAAAGAAGTGGAGGTTGGTCTTGGAATCTGGAAGGACCCTAAGTTGGGCCAAAGCCCGCTAGATTGTCATGGTTACAGCATTAGTGGTCACTCTGAGGCAAGAATCTGGGGAGAGGTGAGTGTGAGGGAAGCAGGAACTCGGGGCCTGTGGTGTAGCACCCTTCGGACTTTCTGCCCTTGGGAATCCTGGGTGTTTCCTGTACCACCACTAAACAATGAAAGTGCGTATACCCAGTCGGTTACGGATGGACTTGAGCTCATGAGTTGAGGAATCCGGGGCTGGATTCGGCCATCAGAAGTGCTTATGTTTGGCCAGCACAATGTTCTTTTCTTTTAAAATGCCATTCAGAATTACAAAATGCAGAAGATTTCTGAAACTGAGTTTCCCGTTCCCACTGGTAATTCAGAATACGTGGCTACAGGGATTGACTTTGAGTCACAGCCATGTGCATTTGAGCAGAGATACGGTGGCCTCTTTTACAGGAGTCGTGTGCCTGATATGAACCACAATCCCTACCATGCCATAATGTCCCCGGCACTAGGCCGAGTCAGTTCAGTTCTTGTTTCTACTGCCGTTCACATTGTTGCTTTTCCTCTTGGAGAAGAAGAGTCCTTTGTTTCCAGGAAAGCGAGAGGGATACTGCAGACGGCTTTTCTCCTGCCCAGTCCTCCCCATCCCCCCAGCGTGACCTCCCTGGAGCCAGGAGCCATTTGCATCTGAGACCAGTGAGGTGGAGAGACTTGCTTAGGAGGAGGAGTGTGCTGAAGAGAAGCTTGTGTGATGGGTGTACCTGCCGCATTTAAGGAATCCTGCAGGGGCGGGTGGAGGGCACGAGGCAGGAGCTGGTGTGGAGAACCTGGGTGAGGTGTGGCTGGAGAGGGCAGCCTGGGTTCTCCAGGGAGGCCTGAAGCCAATTGCTTAAAACCTAAGGCTTTGTCAGGTGAGGCTCCATTTACAGATCTTAAAATGACAGTTTTTCACTTGGCAATTTCGTGTTAATAAATCGGTTATGAATACAGGGTTAAATGAAGCAGGCACCCAGCTTGTGTGTGTGTGTGTGTATGTGTGTGTGCATGCGTGTGTGTGCTATACCATGTGTGGTTTCTTGGAGTCGAGGAAAATCTGTCAGGCTTTCTAATACTCAGTTTTGACAACAGAATAAGATGTATTTTGAACACATACACACCCTGCCTTTCTAAAAGGGGGGCTAATGAGAGCATGGCCCTAAATGAAGTAAGGAGAGTACAAGTGTGTTTCTTTGTGCGGGGGGGTCTCTGCTCAGTCGGCTTCTTCTGGGGGCAAAGCCCTGGGGCACCTCCGTACCAGCTGCACACCGATGGCTTCCCGGGGGGTAATCCGAGGGCCAGAGAGCTCAAGGGACCCTCCCTAGCTGATGTGTATGTCGGACACTGGGCTGGCTTGCTAAAGGTGGGTAAGAAGCCAAATCTTACCTCACCTCCCATATCCTGCGACTGTGGGAAATGGAAAGCCATTGGGTCAGAGTAGCCTACAGAAGAATAAATCTTTTAACCTAATAGTATAAAAATGCAAATTTAAGGCAAGCAATTAAAAACAGATAGAAATTAGAGATTTCGGTTTCGCCGAGCAAGCTTTCCGCAGCACTGTCAGAGCGCCGTGCAATTTATCTGGATTCCGGCAGAGGTGGCCAGACTGGATTTTGATAAAGAGCCACAAATCTGTCCCTCTGCTGCTCCTGTGACTCGACGACACACACTCCATTCCAGCTGAAGCGGCTGCACAATCCCTCGCATAATTCGGAGTTAATCATTTGTACTTCACAGCCTCTGAGAGGCCTTAGACTTGGGAGGTGGGGACAGATTTGGCTTTTTAATCGCCTTGTATATTGTGCGGCTCGAGATAAATGACACCGACTGTCTGAAATCTACATTCTTGCTTCTGATGCAAAACTGTAATTAATTTTGTGCAGTGTTTCAGAATTGATCGTGGTCACTTGAATTTCTAATTTTTCATTCACTTCAAAGACCCTGTTTTTTTTTTTTTTTTTTCCCCTTTCCTCTTTCCTTTAAGGAATATGGGGACGTTTGTATACTAAATGACTCTCTTATGCCTTTTTTTCAATAA
Organism: Hystrix cristata; assembly: GCA_004026905.1. Lineage (NCBI taxonomy): Eukaryota > Metazoa > Chordata > Mammalia > Rodentia > Hystricidae > Hystrix > Hystrix cristata. The sequence continues at coordinate 27,072 of PVJO010020495.1, forward strand.
GGTGAAACAGAGGTCAGGGCCTATGGCTCCTGTTTATCTCTTAGCTTGTATTCAGATGTATTTTCTGACATATAGGAAACACCATCAAAACTTATTAAATGATACCCGAAGAGTTTGGTGGCACTTAGGTATTGTAGAAAGCTCAAAAAGCTTCATTCACACATCCTATTCAGTATAAGACAATTAAGCACAATTTAGGCAATAATTACCCTAATTAACTACACTCTAATGTTTGTATTCAAGATTATGGCAACATTATATCAGTTCACTTTTTAAATAATAACAAGGTTTCTTAATTTCTCTGTATTGATAGTTGTTATACGTGATTCTTTGTTTGGTATATTTTACTGTAAAAATATTTGTCAGTGAAAGATTGAACAATATGAATGAATTTGATTATGCCATTGTCAAAAGCACCATGCATCACAATTCCTTGTTTTTAATCACTACTGTAAACCTTGCAGCCGGAGGGCATAGTTTTAATTTGGGTGTCTTACTAATGAAAAGAAAAAAATAATTGTTTTGCCAGGATTTAATAATAAGCAATAAAATCAGCCAACCAGATTTTACCTCTGCATTCAATCTCTTTTTTATTATAAAACATTTTTGTCCTTTTTTTAGATTACAGGCGTAGATACTGAACATTTTACTAATAAATATTTCAGTTTGCTTATGGAGGCTAATGCTGTCATCTGAATATGGAATTATATTTCTTTCATGCTTCATTATCATTTCATGGTAGTAATGACAGTGAGGCGATGGAATATTTACAGGCTTTTCAGAAGACATTTATCCAATACATCCCCTGAAGGGCACCTGGGCTTAAAGATACATTATCCTTTTGTTAAACTCTGCCGAGAATTCCAATTCCTGAGTCAGCCAATCAGAACTTTCTTCCTTCCCTTCAGCACTTAACACATGGATGACACTTGCCTCCCTCCACCTGGTGGATGGCCATTCTCCTGGAATTGAAGGGGAGAAATGGAACTGTGGCCTTTGGTACCACAGTCTGTGAAATGGGCACACAATTCTTGCCTTCACTCTTGCCACATGGTTGCCTTTGGCCTTAGGCTTTGGGCATGACTTTGTTCCAGTTTTCTCTGGAATACTGCTATTGCTTCTGTTTAAATTACATTCTAGATGGCTTCCAAGGCTCTGGGACTGTCTGTCATTTGGGTGCCACTGTTGGAGGTGGAGGTGGTAAACCACAGGCCTCTATGGAGCTGATGGGGAGCTGACCTAGGGGTATGGGTACAGGAAGGAAGGTGTTTAGAGTAATGATTCTTCCAAGAGATGAGAGGGGACTCTTGGGAACAGCTTTGGGGGAGGGCAGGGTTTCTCGTGTTCCTGCTGTGGTTGTTGGGGCCAAGCAGGACCTCTACAGTGCACCCGTACAGCAGGTGCCAGGCAGTATGGAGCACTGGGGACTGTGTGCAGCCATCCGGTATGCACCTTATCTGAAGGCCCAGCCTTGTCAGCACCTTACCTTTTTTTCCCAAGAAAAATCTGAGATCTGGATTTTCCTTTGAAATTTCCTGATTTTATAATACTGGCAGTTAACTCAATATTAAACTATGGTGTGGAATAAACAAGACTGCGAGCTGTACGGAGGCCTGTGAGCTGCTGGAATTTGGCCTCTACTCTGGGGATGCCAGGAGGACATTAGCACAGTGCTTGGCACGATCTGGAGACAGCGGAGAGTCATCTAGCAGAAGCTTCCTTAGCAGGTTCAGGTTGGTTGCTGCCCTGAGCCTGGAGGTCCCTCATCAGCGAAGTCCTCATTTTGCTCTCACTCCCACTGTGCTGGGAAATCCCAGGCCATTGACCACTCTGGTTCTCACTGCCCGATTTGGCAATTGTGCTTTGAGAGGTGTGTAATGTCTAGTCTCATACGACTTGGACCTCTTTTAAAAATGTTTTTTCTTGGACGAACTGTCTTGTTGAGGCTGCAAGGTGGGCATTTCGTCTGCATCTGGATTCGCTTACTTTGTCCCATCTTTTGGAACTTTTCAGTCTAAAGACCCTTCCAGAAGGGGATTGGGCTGTTCACTGACAAAGGCATCCTTTGTGCAATTTCCCAGAATCGAGGGAAGGAAGAGGATGCAGATATGAAAAGTCACCAGTGTGCTGCTTGTTCCCAGCGGCTGGGTGTGTGCTGGTATGTATTGGGCTCAGTCAGCAGCCTGGTGCTTAGCCGGACACTTCTGCTGGAGTCTTCTGGGCAGCCTGCAGCCCTGGGCTGCTGCTCAAGGGCAGATGGCAATGAGTTCCATTGGCAAAGGCATCCTGTAAGGATGAAGCCAAGAGGCCCGCTTCCTTCTCACTGCACCACTATCATGGCAACATGGGAGCTGAGGATTTGCCCAGCAGGAAGTAGATGGAGTTGGTAGGAAGTGAGCAGTGGCAGTAACAGGAAGCCAGGTCTGAGCTACTGCTGGTACTCAGACAGGCACACGCTCTGTCTACTGTGACAGGATTGCTGCTGAGGATACCGTCCCCAACTCATTCTTGCTGGCAGCTCAGTACTTGAAATCTAGAAGCCAACGGTGGAATAGTTTTCCCATGGCAGATCCAGGATACTTTTTCTCAGGCGTGTCCTTCTGTAGATGTGCCTACGTTTAAGTTTCCGTAGGATTAAGAAGGAGCAAGACTTAGGGATTTCTGGTTTAGGAGAGAAGATGAGTCAGTCTGGCCACAATTGATTTGATGGAGGAGGCAGGGCTGACTTTTCTCCCCAACATCATGTTGATCTGCTCTGGGACTGCTGCCAAGCTAGGTGGGAAGGAGGACTTCCAAGTTGCTACCATCTTCTAGAAAAAGCTCTAGCCAGGTTGTCCTGCGGTATTATGGTTCTGCATCTTGGAGGCAGGAAGGGAGTTATGAAGGAGAATTTCCTGGGCTCTGAACTCTTGCGGTCCTGCCTTGGTGTTTCCCTAACCCAAACATTCTTCCGGCCTCAGATACCTTCCCCAACTTCAGGCTCTTATGTGCAGAGCCCCAGAATCCAGAGATGAGGGCCTTAGCTTTACTCAGCAGCAGTGGTCCAAGTTTTCCCGCAGGATTCTGGGCTTTGGGCTCAGTGGGAGGAGGTACCTGGGTCGGGGGTGCTCCTTCATATGACTGTCTTAAGTTTGGAGCCTGTTTTTTCTCCCTTCTCCCTGGTTACTCCCTGATTCTTTCTTGAGCAGTTTCACAAGGACACCTTGAAAGAAGCTGTCAGATGAAATACTAGATGTCCTCTTCAATCTGAATTTCAGATAATGAATAATTTTTTAATATAAACATGTCTCAAATATGCATGGGGCATACAAATACAAAAGTAGTTTTTAGTATATTAGGTTAGTATTTAGTCTATAGCAAGTTATCATTTTAGCATAAATATGCTCCATGTATATTTGAGACACAGTTATATTGAAAAAATTCCTTGTTTATATGAAATCTACATTTAACTGGGCATCCTGAATTTTTATTGGCAAAACTCGGTGATCCTCACTTTGAGACTTTGTGAGACAACCTAAGTTTCAAAGCTATTCAATAAAGAAGGACATTTCCTTCTTTTTACATAGCTTTGGGCTGTCTCTTTAGAATTGGGATAGAAGTTACACAGAAATTCAATTGTACCTCTACAAATTCTTAAGCTGGTCCGTGTTGCTAATTGAAGATCTCATTGGACTTTTGTGAGCTGAGTGAATTCCGCTCCCTTCATTCCTATTGCTGGCTAAAAGGAAGTGTTGTACAGGATGTCTGCTAATGATCTCCTGCTCCCCACTGTGTGCATGAAGACTTCATGGACCTTGAATCTGCTCAGCCAGCACCTAGGCAGGGCTCTGTCTGGGATTCTGAGGTGTGCTTGGCAGAGGACGGCGGCAGCAAGGCCTCCTAGCAGAGTATCAGGGGAGAGGTCTCCCTCCTAATTGTACATCACAGCCCCTGACCTCTTTCAGTGTAAACCAAAATGCAGGGAAAAATCTGGATGAATTTGCACCGCTATTGGTTATTAGGGGTAGGTGGAAAGACTTTTATCTTTGATATTTTGTTTCTTCCCATCTTCGTATTTGTTGCAAGATGTACACTTTATTTTTAGAATATAAACACCAGTGTAATGAAGAGGTAATAAAATGGGCTGGAATCTAAAAACCCTTTTACCAAATGGCCAAGGAGCAAGCCCTCCCTGCCTCGCCCCATGCACTCTTGATAGTATAAATACATCTCCAAAATCGTACCCTTTTCTGGTTGGGGGGTTGTGGCACATAACATAAAATCCAATCCTGTGGATCCCTGCATCCACTCAATTCCCCCCACCCCGCAATTACTCTCTAGGAGGATTTGAGCCCATTGCATTTGGATTAGAGGAACTGAAACCTGGAATTTAAATACCTGCGCTATTGACTGATCCTAAATGAAAGCCCAGAGTGGGTGTAGGAGCGTCTGTCTCAGCTCTGTGGTGCTCTTTCCTCTCACATGGTTCTTTCTTGGTGAAGGTGTTTGGGTGCCAACCAGGGACAGTGACACTTTGGACTCCAATTTAAATTACAATAGCGGTTACCTCCACTTTAACCGCTATTGTAATTTAAATTGGAGTCCAAAGTGTCACTGTCCTTGAGTACTACACTGCCATAAAAAAGGATAAACTAGAGTCATTCATATATAAATGGATGTTTCTTGAGAACATACTCTTAAGTGAAATAAATCGGACACTCATGAGCACGCATCGAATTGTTTCTCTGATATGAGAGACCATAATTGTAAATAAGGACAAAGAGGTGTAATAGATATTATATAAAAGGAGGATGGTGAGCA
>PVJO010020496.1:0-31890 GCA_004026905.1 Hystrix cristata
AGATAGCTGGATCTAGAGTGTGTGATTACTAAATTGATCCATTGATCGGTTTGGCATTGTTCTGCTGGGATCAAGGATGTGAGCCTGAGATTGGGGGATGGGAGTGTGGGCTGCCCTGGGGGCAGGTAGCCTAGATAATAGATACAGGAAGAAGCTTAACTAGCTGCTTGTTTGCATTGCTTATTTGCATACATTCCTTACATTTTCCTCACTTTACTTTGCGGCTGCCGGTCTGCTACGAGCCCACCCTGCCTCGGATCCAGCGGACTATAGACTGAAACCTCTGCAGACTGTGAGCTAATAAACCTTTCTTCTCCTAACTTTGGGTGTCGAGTATTCTGTCCCAACAACGAGAGAAAAGTAACTAAAACAGATATTCTATGTACACATAAGCACAGATGTCCCCCAACTCTTCTTTAGTCTTATAAAATAGACTTGCATGCACTTTTAAGGCCATAAATACCCAGTCATAAAAACCTGATTCTCTTCTTACCACCGCACAGCAAAATGTACTTAACAGACTGATGGGCAGATGCAGTGCCGCTAAACTTTTGCTTGTACAAATGCACTACTGCACGCACTCAGGCTTGAACATCAATGTGCGCAGGTTGCATTGCCCTGTAGGAATTGCCAGGTCAAAGGGCGCACGCACTGACACTTTTGTGACTGGTATTGCTAACCTGCTCCAAGAAGGGCTGAAGGAAGTTGTCATTAAACCAATTTGGTCTGCCTTGCCAATATTGGCACCCCTGCACTTTTATCTCTGCCAGGGACTCGTGGGTGAAAGGGGAATGTCTCTGTGCTGAGTTTGCACTTGTCCTGCCACCTGTCTGGGCACAGCTCCTCCCTGAGGCGGCTGCCCCTGATGCCGGACGGCTAGCACGGCAGCCCTAGAGAAGCACAACCAGTTGGGCCTCTGACCCCACCTCAGTGAAATCAGGGCAAAGCTGAACAGCATTAAACCACAGTCCTAAAACAGGAAGCAGCCTTAGAAACCAAATGGAATCGCCTATTGTAGAGGGGTTTAGTTTTGCTTTGTTTTGAAAGCAGAGGCTGAGAGAGGGGAAATGACTGGCAGAAGATGACATATCAGCTCTGCCGAGAAAGAGCCAGAAGCCTTGAGCAGAGTGGAACTGCTTTTAACTGCTGCCAGGCCTGTTATTTTAATGAACAATTTCATTGTGCTATTTTCTTTGTGGAGGGTGCAATTTTAAAATTACAATTAGAAAGCTATACTAGTAACTTCACTGTAGCAGCTACTGTGTGAAGGTACCTGTTCGCTGGAAAAGATGCAAAGGGGAAGAAAGTGGGAGCTTTCAGAGTCTGATGAGAGGAAACAGCTACGAGAACTTACGCTTGGTTTGAAGCAAACTTCAAAAGTCACCTCTACCTTCACGCACCCCCCTCTCCAGCTGGCATTAATTGCTCCTTATTTTGTGTTTCCAAAATAAAGAGCTGGGCATGGTGATGCATGCCTGTAGTCCCACTAGTGCAGAATTCTCCCACACAGAGACCAGACAGAGGCACTTCAAGAAGTAGCTTTATTCATGCCAGCATTTGTATCCAAAGGCTCAGCACCATGTGGCTGGGTCTTGTCCTTTATGTACTTCTTGGGTCTTTCTCTCCTTTCTGTGGTTACACACTAACAAATTACAGCTGGATTGGGTACAACCTACGTTACAGAGCTGTGCTAGGACTGCATGTGGGTACATAGGAGCTAATTGTGCCATGTGGACTCCCTTCACTCTAAGAAAATCTCCGTTCCTTGAAGGCCCACATTCCTTAAGGGAGGGGTCCTACCACACCAGCACTCGGAGGCTGAAGCAGGAGGATCACTGAGAGTTTGAGGTCAGTCTGGGCTACATAGTGAGTTCAAGACCAGCCTGAACTACACAGTGAAGACTCAGTCTCAAATCAAATAAACAAAAAGCAAAGAACAAAATGAAGGCTTGGTTTATGCTTCTGTTAAAATTTTTTTTTTTAAATCTGTACTAGTAGCTAAGAACTCAGGCAACTTGAACAAGTGTGGAACCTGATGAAAGAAAAATTCTGAGGTGTCTTTAAGCTTAATTACAAGGATAGAGGAAGAGCGATTTGGTTAACAGCACAAAAGGCTGTCTGCTACTCCTGCATGTATGCTAAAACCTTAAATTCCTCCATGACTCTCTAGGTGCCGCCACATCCCGCTTATACCCTGACCACCCACGTGGCAGGTATTCACAGATTGCCCTCCTGTGCATGGACTCAGCAGCATTTCTCCACCCCCCTTATCTAGCCAGTGTGGGTTCAATGTAAACAACTTAGACTTTCCTTCCTCAAATTTTCTCTAGAAAAATACTCTTGAGCCAGGAATGGTGGCTTGTACCTTTAGTCCCAGCTACTCAAGAGGATGAAGCAAGAGGAGCATTCGAGCTCTGGATTTTGAGACCAGCCTGGGCAACATAGCAAGACCTTGTCAAAACAAAACAAAACAATTCTTAGCTCTGGCCCAGCACCCCACCTGCTCTCTAGCCTCAGTGCTAGAAGTGTGAGCACTTGGCCCAGGCCCTGGTCCTTTCTGCCAGCCATCTACAAGGGCTCCATGTGCCCTCCTATTTCGGACATGCTTGGTTCTCAAGAGTTTGGTTTAACAAGACAGAGGAGAATTATGGGCTAAGGATACCCCCACTTGTCATTTTTTATGAAAAACCTTGAAATGGGTCAAAGAGATTAATGGGTGTACAAAGTGTTATAGACAGGTAAGTTAGAAATATCATAGGCAGTCAGACAGGGGTGGGCCCTGAGTCAGTCCAAAAGATAAGAATATACTACAACTATGGCTGGAGGTACATCCATTGAAGGCCAGGCCTCAAGATAAGGATGGAATGACCAGACCTACATTCCTCCCAAAGGATAAGCAATGAACTGAAGACGAGTGTGATAAAGTCCAGACAGGCATCAGTCACCCTTGTGGGTGACTAGGAGCTCCAGATCCACCCCGTCCTAGAATGTCTTTGTTCTTTCCATGTCCATTTGCTACATGAGCCACTTCCCCATTGGATCAATATTACCTGAGCAGCTATACTTGTAATGTTATTGGTTGATCATAGTTTGGACCCACATTGTACCCACCTCTTGATTTTCCTCTATAAAACTTCCCCTGAAAAGTGGGTTCATTTGCAACTCACTTTTGCATCCCCTTCTGTCACTAAGGAGCTATCTCTCTCAATAAATTTCCCTACTCTACTCTTAACCTCTGTTGTTCCTTAGATTTCATTCTTCGATTTTGGGGAACACAGAGAGTATATCTGACATCTAACAGGTTGGGAATTATATTTTTCCCCTATAGCAAAAGGAAGGGAAAATACTTTTCCCTTTATTCTCCCAAGGTCTGGGCTAGGGCCCCTGTTAACACATTAACAAGAGAAAAAGTGAATTTTCTTTACATGTACATGTACACATTCTTGGGACAAACTCAGGGAACAAACTCTAAAACGCAGCTTTGAATTCAGGTTTATCTAACACTCTCAACAAAGAATACAAATCTGTAGAGAGCCAACAGACAACTGAAAGTGGTTTCTGGCTTCTGAGGGCAGCAAACTGGGAAGACTTAGGTATGGGGAAGACACTGCTAGACTGAGGATGGCTCCTACTCAAGGCTGCAGAGTCCAGTCTCCAGGAAAGGAGAAGCTAACCTGCCTTTGCTGCTTCTCAATTACCTTCAGCTCAAAATAATGTCCCAGTCAGAAGCATGCTTTGGGAAGCCACCTTTTGGCTTCTTTGAGGTGCCTCCCAGAGCAAGTAGGCACCGTCTGGCATTCCCCCCCCCATCTGATTCTATGCGGTCTTTCGGCCTTTAAATTACCCGTGACCACAGAGATTGTGGGGAGCTGACAGCAATGCCAATGATTCTTATCCACAGACTTTAGCCACACAAATGCCTCTAGCCTGATGGACGTTTAGTTGACTCCTCAAGGAAGCACCAGTTTTGCATTTATTAAGCAAATCATCTCAGCATTCATGACTGCCTATATTTACTTTGGCCATCTGGATTCATCTCTGCACCACCTGTGGCATTTTACACATGGCCTAATTAATGAACAGGTTAAAGCCAATCTTTGACATACTGTATGTTCATTTTATATTTGTAAGCGAGACTTAATTTTATCTTTTTTTTTTTTGTGCTGGGGATCGAACTCAGGGACTTGTGATTGCGAGGCAAGCACTCTAACCACTGGGCTAAATCTGCAGCACCCCCCCCTTTTTTTTTTTTAAAGAGATGCTCTTAACTGTTCTCTTTGCAGTTTTGGGATCATCCACACATATACAAAAAGAAGTGGCAGCCTATTGGGCTCCGTCATGTTCTTCAAGATCTTGCTATGCAGTTCAGGCTGGTCTCGAACTCGCATCCTGCCTCACCCTCCCAAATGCTGGAATAACAGGTGTGCACGCGCAGGGAGACCCACTTTTTCATGAAATTAAAGATAGCAGGTCCAACCTGGGCTGACTGAATGCACAGCACCATTTTGAACATACAGATGTACAGGATACAACTACAAAATGTTAAACACTTAAAAGTTGCACCCTTTACTTCCAGAAGTCCAGCTGGAGTAAGTTTCCAGGAGCAAGGCCGGTTCTGCGGGAGGAGGGGTGTGCAGGCGTGCGACAGGTCTGTCCTATGGTCTTGGAAGACCTGAGCACCTAGGGGCAGTTACGCTGTAACCAAGCACACTGGGCCAGCGCTACTTCCGGCCCTTAAGAAGGTGTCCCAAGAATGACGGGGGAACAAGGAAACAAAGTGCATGTTTCTACCTTTAAGCAACACCTAGGGCTCATCTTCTGGAAGGTTCGCTGGAGCCTCTCGCATCCAAATTTTCCGAAGGGGCCGGAGGCACTTCCCCTTGTCCCCAAGGTTTTCCGGCTGTCTTTTCCACGCCCGCTCCCACACTCCCCTGTCTGGTCGCGTCTCAGTCCTGCACTCCGTACTGACCACACCTGAGCGCGGTCTGCCGCTGCCAGGTCGGTCTTCGCACACAGAAGAATTTTCGGACTCATCTGATAGGCTAATGGCGCGGCTTGGACCTTGCGACAGCCCGTAGCCCCCACGCTTCCCCTTCCGGACCTCAGTGTGGGTGGATCTTTTGATTCCAGCGAGAGGTCTTGTGACTAATAGCTGTCGTTTCTCAAAGGACCAACATTCTTTAAAACCTTCTGTTCAGGGGGACCATGACCTCCCAGCCCCGGGAGCTACCCCGAGCGACCTTCTTCGCGCCTCCGCGCGGCGCGGCCGGAAGTGCGCGCGCGGCGCCGTGACCTCACCGGCCCACTTCCGGGGTCGCGCTGCCCAGCTCTCCAGGCCGGGCTTTCCGCGCCCGCGACTGCTTGGCTGCAGATTCCCTGTGAGCGGCCCGGCGGGATCGAGCCAAGCCGAGCGGAGCCGGGAGACCCGCTCCGGCCCGGCCATGAACGCGGCCGCATGATGCGTCTCTGCCTCGGCCGCTGTAGTCGCCGCCGCCGCCGCCGGCCAGGAGGAACCGCAGCGCCGGGCGAACCCGCCCGGGCCTCGGGTGAGTGCGAATGGGCCGGGCCGGCCGCTCCCCGTCCCGGTCACCCGCGGTTCCGGCCGGTGCCCCGCGCTCCTCGCCCTGCGCTCTCCGCCGCGCACCTGCGACCTTCCGCAGCTCCGAGCCTCCCGCCCGGTCACGCTCGGTGATCGCTCGGTTCGGGCCGAATTGCAGCACCAGCTTTTTGCCCGTCCTTGGGCGCGACACTCGCCTCTCGGAGCCACGTTTTCCACCTTGTTTTGTGGCTAATGACGGGGTTGCTCTTACGGAGTGGCCGTAAGCCTCCCTGAGCCGGGAAAAGCTTTTACAGGCGTGCTTTACAATGGGCTCGCTTGCAGTCTCGTGGTCTTCGCAAGTGCTCCTGTGCTTTCCTTCCTTTTATGATTTTAAAGTTTCTCTTTTTCCTTGCCCAACTTCCTCGCTACCTCCCTTTGCCCCGCACTGAAAGGGGTCTGGGCCGATCGGATCAGTCCCCAGGGCATTGAGGTTCATCTCTCCTGAACTGTAATCACGCCCAGAAAGAAGTCCCTGCTAGCGGTTGAATAAGTGCAGTCATTTTTATTAGCTCTTGAACAACAAGTTTATTGTAGCAGTGAAGTTGAAGTAACCAGACTGTAGCTGCTCTCACTGGCTGGCCTAGTGTGGGGCTTTTTCTGCCGTCGGCTTCACGTGGACCTAAACACGCATGTATTTATCTGTTTTCCTGCTCTTGCCCCATATGTTGGATCAGTGTGTTTTTTCTCCTAACCTCTTCACCTGACTGGTGATGAGTCTGATCTTCTTGATGTTGTTTTACAGCATTCACATACCTGATGTCACCTTTTTAAAAGTCATCTTGTTAAATTTGCTCGTTAGAAATTCAGAATTTTAAGGTAAAATGCTCTTGGGATATTTGAAAAAAATGGAATGGAACAGAAGTACTAACTAGATTTCGTTTCTCGTTTTATTTTTTTCTTTTTTTAACAGTGACAAAGTTTATTTGAGAAAGTAAAAGTGAAGAGTGGGAGAGAATTGCTCAGCAGAGTGAGCTTGGGCCGAGTAAAAGGAAAAAGCGAGATAAAATAACACCCTGGGGAAAGCAGGGTGGGCTATCGTGAGGAAAAGCCGTGATTGCCTCATTTCTTGAACATCCTAGAAGAATAGGAAAGTTAGTTACGAAGTTCTTTAGATTGTGTGCTTTCTGGAGTTGGACTGATAGGCTCGTGCTGGCTTCTGTGTGGAGAGGTAATTTCCTCCAGGGGTCTCATTCAGCAGCAGCTGGACTCTTCCCCGTGGCTCAGAACCTGCCTTGGTTGACAGGTCAGTGAATTGGGACTTTCTAGCCCTGCTAATCAACATGGTGTAAGAACCGAATCCTCATCAAGAAAGGGAAGAGGAGCTGGGGATTTAGCTCAGTGGTTAGAGTGCTTGGCTTGCAAGCACAAGGCCCTGAGTTCGATCCCCAGCACCAAAAAGAAAGGGAAAGTATGAGCATGAGTGGAGTGGCCCTCAGTGAGACAGAAAACATAGTCCTGTCTTCCATAGCGCTGGAGATCAGATGCAGGGCTTTGGGCATGGCAGGCAGACACTCTGACTGGGTGAGTGTGAGCATCTGCCGTGTAACACTTCAGCGAACCCACTGTGAGTGTTACGAGCTGCAGAGTCTGGAGCAGCAGCCCCACACCCCAGATGGCTGCCCTCTGACGCCCTTTGCAGGGTGGGGCGAGGTCCCAGAGCACCCTCTTGCCCAGCAGTTCACTGGGAGGACTGAAAGCACCAATATTCACGCTTATACTTCTTACAGACAGAGGCTGCAAAGTCAAGTCACCCCCCGGGAGAAGCGCCTCCAAGGGAGTGGGCAGCGCCAAATGCCAGATTTCCGTTGTCCTCAGCCTGTGGAGTGAGACCTTGCTGGTGTGGCGGTGTGACAGTGTGTGGGTGAATGGATTGCCATGTGCTTAGTCTCATTTCCAGGGAGTCCGAGACTGTGACCCAGAGTCCCCACCCTAAATCACATTGTTAGGCTTTTCCATGTGGCCAGACCCCACTTTAATCATACTGTTAGCCAAGGACACAGGCCAGCCCACTTTTTGGGCAAAGTTAACTTCTTTACTATGCAGCAGTTGTCTTTTCCTGGACCCTTCCTGCTTGAAAATACACTTTGCTTTGCTATTGATTAATAACTGTCCTTTTCTAGATTGCCGAGGAGACAGAGGCCACTGGGCAAACTCTCTCAACTTTGCATCTCTTCTACCTGTTTCTGAAGCGGGGCATGGTGGCACCTGCCTGTAGTCCTAGCTCCTTTGGAGGCTGAGTCTGGCGCATCCCTTGACCCCAGGACTTTGAGGCTAGCTTGGGCAACATTATGAGACCCTCATTGCTTAAAAAAGTTAAAATGGGGGTTGGGGACCTAGCTCAGTGGTAGAGCACTTGTCTTGCAAGTGCAAGGCCCTGAGTTCGATCCCCAGGGACCCCCTCAACACAAGAAAAGTTAAGATGTCTCTGATTATCCATCATTCTCTTTCTTCCTCTAGTGAGGAAGAGATGACTCCTTCCTGAGGTGAATGCTTATGTCAGTTTGGGCTGCCTGCTGTAGAATGTAAATTACCATGACCATCATTTGCCTCTTTGATTGTTTTCTGTGCTGGCTTCTTTGCTGCTGTCTACAAATGTTCTTGTTTTGCTGATCTTAGCCCTGCTTGCTGCTGAGTTCCATTCAGTAGAATCATGTTATTCCTTTAATGAAATCCAGACTCCATGTGGGCCCAGCATAATGCTTTATATTGGTGTAGGTTCAGATAGTTTTGAAAACTCTTAAATTCTCCTACAGCCTCTTACTTAACAGGCACTTGAAAAATTGATAGATGAATAATTTGGCTAAGCAGAGAGCGAACAAATGTGAATTCTAATTGGAGAAAACAGGAGCAGAAGCACAGAGATAGGACATTGTGGCAGAGGGAACCGAAATGAGCACCGTGCAGCAGAGAGGGGTTAGAATGCAGCCTGCATGCATTTGGAGATCTCGATTCTGCAGAGCACCTCTAGAAGGCTGTGCCCTGTGTTGAATGGGAAACCTGCATTGTGGTCCTGAACGATAACTCCTCCTGCCCTGTAGAGGGTTGTTGGAGCCTAGGACCAAGGTTTGAGTTCCGTGAGTGGGGGCAGGGCGAGGGCTGCTGGCTGACACGTGGGTTATGGAGAGGCGACCAGAACCAGGAACAAGAAGGAAGACGTGCCCTCAAGCATAGAGGAGTGAAGGGGAGGAGTTTGGTGTGGAGGTTAAAGGTGCTCAGTAAATCCTGGTTGTGCAAGGGATGTTGGGAATTCAGAAACTGGCTAGCTCTGTGGCAAGCTGGGGGTCTGGTTCACTGGGAATGGGGAGGAGGGGCAGTCAGCTAGAGACGGGCCAGTCTCCCTGGAGTCAAGCTTTTGCAGCATCATTGAAATGTTTTGAATTCCTCCAGCTCCCCAGTTCCCCTGTTCCAGTTGTTCAGTACTGACTGCCCTTTCACAAGCCGAGTCCTGGACATGCTGTACATTTCAGTGGGACAGAGAGCTGTGGCTTTGGAGGCTGCCAGGGGTCTGAGTGAGCAGCTGGCCTGCCCCGGAGACTCAGTGCCCATTCAGTTGTGAGCTCTGACTGCCCGGCTCCCAGGTGGTGCTGGGTCAGATGTCCTTGCGTGCACGGAGCTCCGGACGCAGTAGGTGTCCTGTGAGTGGCCTCCCCTTTGCCTTCTGCTGTCTCGCCTCGTGTCTGCCTTGGTGCTGAGCACTAAGCATGTCCTTAGCACGCCAGGTTTCCTTAGTACTTTGGACAGTGCGTCTGATGTCCCAAGAGTCACTACATGGCTTCTGCCCTTTCCAAATGCTGTGGGAAGAGCCTGGAAATGCATCTGATTCAGGCTCAGCTCCTCCCTGCACAGGACACTTGAAGGGATTTAAGGTCAGGTTGATTGTTTCTCTAGATTTTATAGTTCTTGAATTTATTTACTGTGTTGGGTTTCTAAAAGTAGGTGCTCTGCTGACTCTTATGTGACTGTGTGTTAGGCCATGGCTCTAGGACAGAGGTGGCAGAGGGACATGCCTCGCCCTTGGCCGGTCACCTTTATTTCTCTGTGACTCCGTTTCTCCAGGGCCCCCATCTTCAACACCCACTTCCATGCAGATCCCGCAGTTGGTCCTCTTCCCCACTTCTTTCCTGTGTCCTTCATTTCTGCTTTTTCTTGTTTTCCTCTCTGGTTTTGCCACTCATTTGCTTAATGGATCTTTTTGGAGTACTGTGTCTGGCAAGGGACATTCTGTGGAGGTAATGACAAGAGACAAGCCTGCTGGCCAGGGAGGAGCCCGTGGGAAGTGAGGTCCGAGGTTCCAGGTGGGGCAGGGCTGTGCGGACCTGGGAGGCTGGTGGAGGCCAGGATGGTGCGGCATGGAGAGCATATGGGTGCCAAGCAGGCTTGGTTATTGATGAATGGAGAGAGAGAGGGCTTGGTAGGAGGCAGCCTGAGTCCTCTGCCCCATGAGCGCTCTAGGAGCCTCCATCCGGTGGGGTGGGGAGGTGGAGGAAGTGATCAGGTTTGGAGGGAGAGGCCACAGCACTGCCCCATGTGTGGGATGTGGAGAGGTGGAGGGAGAGGTCAGGGAAGAATTCTGACCTTGGCCACTAGACTGGAATCCGTTGTGGAGATGGGGAGGAGAAGTTCCCAAAAGTGGGGTGCTCTGCTTTGACCCCCTGCAGCGGAGTTGTTGAGTCATCAGGGGGTGGCCAGACCCAATGTGTGTCATCAAGATAAGGCAGTCGTGTTCTGGCTGCGTGGCGTCCTTTCCGGAGAGCATGGTGGGGGCTCCAGGACCCAGCCCAGGTGCCTGCTCTTGGAGAGGTACAGGGAGGAGGAAGAGATGTGGCAGAGAGAGAGAAGGACCCAGCCCAGGTTGGCTCCCGCCCCTCTTCCTTGTTTTGTTTGTGTTCATTCTGTCTTCTTTGTGATCTGCAGTGTCCAAGTGCTATTTTAGGGTGACGCAGTATTTTAGTACAAAAGGCCTCTCTAGGAAGCTTAATCAGTTGCCTGTTCGCACAGGGTCATGTGGGGGTACAGTGTTGACACTTGCCTTTAGTTGGGTTCTTATTCTGGTGTGTGTGTGTTTTCTTAAAGGTTAATAGTTTTTTAGATTCAGTCACTTGACAAAATAGTAGTTTCCTGTGGCATACATTACTGTCAGAGTTTGGGAGGATGGACCAAGTATTTCATGATTGCATGTTGCTGGAAGAACATGTAGGAACATAACTACAATAGGCACGCTGTGCTGGGGCCTGGGCAGGCTCTGCAGTCTGTCCATCTGGCACGCGTGCACTTTATTGTGTGGGCTGGTGATGTGTCCCGCAGGTGCTGCTGTCTCTGCACCTCTGCCTCGGAGTAGTAGCCCCTTTGCCAGCCACACTGGAGGCTTTCCTGTTCTTCCAAGTGGCACTTCTCTCAATTCTTGTTGGGTTTTTTTTTTGTTGTTGTTTGTTTGTTTATTTGTTTTTTTTTTTCGGGTGCTTGGGATCGAGCTCAGGGCCTTGCGCTTGTGCAGCAAGTGCTGTAACCACTGAGCTAAATCCCCCAGCCCCTTCTCTGAGTTCTTATGGCTCCCAGCACCAGCCCAGCCTCAGTCCTGCCTCTTTGCTTGCTTTGAGTCTGTTCCACGGCCTCAGCATCTCGGGGCCTCGCTTTCTGTCACCTGCTTGCCAAGTGTCCACTTTTCTCACTGCTCCACACTGAATCTGGCCTTTGACACCTCTTTTTCCATTGCATCACTGAGATGGAACCCAGGGCCTTCGCACTAAGCTACGGCCCCAACCTATTCTTGTATTTTTAGATTTTGAAACAGAGTCTGCTACCCAGGCTGAAGGCCAGGTGTGGTGATGCATGCCTATGATCCTAGCACTTAGGAGGCTGAGGCAGGAAGAACACCAGGAGTTCAAGGCCAGCCTGAACTTTGTGGAGAGACCTGTCTCAAAATCATCAGCCAAAACTAAGTTTTGCAGGCCGGGGCTGAACTTGCCACCCTGCTTGCCACCTTGACTCACTGCGGCCAGCCCTTCTTGTTGCTCGCTCCATGAGCCCTCGGGTGCTCAGTGCCATCTGAGCAGGTCGAAGTGCGTCTCAGTCTTTGGTGGCTGTGCCCCCTCTGTTTTCCAGTCTCAGCAGCTGTCCCTGAGCCTGCACTTCTGACACCACAGGGCTGCCACCGCCTCTCCCCAAGCTGCTTAGCTTCTACTCACCCACGTCTCTGCACCTTCTTTCTTCCAGGTCAGCCATCCCTTGCTGCATGCCCCTCTCCCTGTGAATACAGTTTGCCTTTGCATCCTTTCTGCCCCAGGGTCCCATCCAGGGCCCCACGAGACACCGTTACCACATCTCCTGAGGCTCCTGGTAGCTGTTGTACTTCCTCAGTCCCCCCTTGTTCTCGGTGACTGACAGTTGGGAGAGTACCGGTCGGGCTTTCTGTACAGTGCCTCTACTGGCACTTGTTTGGTGCTTTTCCCAGGGAGAGGACGAGCAGCTCTGGAACCGTTATATTCTGGAATCAAGCAGCGAGGGGAATGAACAGCAGATGGTGGGACCCCTGTTCCTTGCATGGACAGTTCCACGTGAACAAGGGCAGGAAGCTGTCGTGACCAGCATGGTCATGGTCAGAGCTGGAGACATGCACAGGAGCTCACACTTGACTTAATATACACGCAGCCCATCATGTATGGAAATAGGTGGGACCGCACAGGTGTTCACTCAGCCGGTTACCTGAGAGGACCTAGAAGCAACACAATAGCTAGCACACCAGCGTCCCAATACTGGGTTTTGATTCCATCCTCTAGTAAATAAAGGGAACAGGGCTCCTCGGAGAAAGGGCCTATTCCAGGGCAGAGGCCTGAAACACACAGGTAGAGAGCGTCTGTATTACCAGGAAGTGAAGAGGTACTTGAAATACACACTCGTGCACACACACAGTAACGGGCCTGGGGAACAGGCAGGAGGACTGGAGACCAGCTGAAAGCACTCCCAGTGACCAAAGCTAGAACAGTCTCAACAACAAAGTAAAATAGTATTGCACTGTAACTCGAAGTATGAAATACATGTTCTTACTAATTTAAATACACAGTTGAATAAAAAAATATGAGCGGTTACACTGTGCCACGGGGAAGAGTCTGCAGATGATTCCCACGAATACCCTGCCCTCAGAAGGCAGAGTGACGTACTCTGCATCCATCTTGACATCCTCTGGCCTCCCGAAGGATGTTTTTTAAAATTTGCATACATCAGCACTTACTGTGCTGTAACTGAGGTTTTGCAAGTTCTAATGTCATGTATCTGTCACGCATATTTGTCACATGTCATAACGTCATGTATTTGTCATGCAGTAGCGCCGACATGATGCCCTGCAGAATGATTACCCTACCCTGAAGCAGGCCTGGCGTCACCCTTGCCGCCTGCAGCACCCACTGCTCTGCTTGCCAGCTCTGCGCTTTCACCTTCCACACGGCGTCACAGCCCTGGGACCCCCAGTGTGTAGCCGTTCGCTGCTTGGCTGAACGGTGTGCCTCCTGCTCTCCCATGTGGTGTGTGAGTAGTGCCTCGCCTGTGTTCCTGGGCTGTGTGGACAGCACCATCCCCTTTCCCCTCTGCAGGATGTCTCAGCAGCCGCTGCCTCAGGGCTGTGAGGACAGTACGATGCTTGTTCTCTCGGGGGTCGGTGTGGGTCTCTGAGTCCTTTCCCAGGCGCGGGGTGTGCCAGTCATCTCCCGGGCTGGACCAGCTGTTCCACTCTCCCAGCAGTTTTCTTCCACTGTCAACTTTTTTCTTCTGAGGCTTCGTTCCCTGGATCTGCATACTTGGACCTTCATTCTTTAAAAGCAGAAAACTGCAGTGCCCCTCTGGTGCTTATGAAGTGCAAGAAAAGTCCAAAATGAGGACAAGTGACAGACCTGTGGGGTTATGCGCTTAGTCCAGCGGTCCTTTTAAAGCACCTTTCTACTTGCCTGAAGTGGCCTGAAGTGGCCTCCTGTGATGGCAGAATGAAGTCCAGGACTGCAGGCTCCCTGCAGGCGTCCAGAGGACTTGTGTGACAGACCCCAGTCCTGTCCTGTTGGTCACATCTCTCCTTAGCATGCTGGACTCTCCCTGCCTCCGTGCATGCTCGGGGTTCTAGCCTGACCATATCTTTTTTATTTTTTTGGATGTAAAAGTTCAACATTCATTGAAGGTTGAAGGAGAAAAGAAGTAATAGAAGTGAAGAGAGAAAAGAAGTAGAAGTGAAAAGAAGAGAGAATACACTACTCACAGAGTAGGCCGCTGCAGGAGTGAGAAGACCAGCGAGGCCCAGTGGTCGCTGTCTTCTCCTGTGTCAGACGCACCTGGTCCCATCCACACTGTGCTTGTCCGCCATCCGTCTTTACTGGGCTTCCTCTAATTCCCCGGACAGAATGAGCTGCTGTCATCTCTCTCCCTGTCGTATTGTTCCTGCTTTGGGAACACCACTTGGCACGTTCCTTGGAGCTCATCCCCGCCTTGCTGGTTCGAGAGCTCCTGGGGTCCAGTTCTCTGCGTCCCTGGGGTTCTGCATGGCGCTGGGGTGCCCCCAGTCCAAGTTTGCGTATCTAGATCTCCTGGCAGGGTTTGCCTGTGCTTCTGTGCCTGCAGCAGATTTGCTTGTCTGTTCTTGGGTGGGGTGCACAGTAAGCACTGAGGTCTAAACAGTGTCTCGCTGTGGCACAAGCATCCACACTGGCCTCCCGGCCCCACCTGGGTCTTTTCCTCTCCGACTTCTTTTTTACTCAGGCCTGATTGATACGTCATGAAAAGCATAACATAAAGTAAGTGAACAGCTGCGTGAGGTTTGACGAGGGCATAAAACCTGAGCAGACCACTTCCTGTCCAGGCCTGGGCACCTCCTCAACTCAGCGTGGGACCTTGGGCCTCTGCTTGGTCATTGTTGCTGTTGTGCTCAAGCCCTCGTTCTGATTTCTTTCATGATAAGTTTGCCAGGTTTTGAGTGTCACACCAGTGGACTCACACTGGACATGGTCATCTGGGTCTGGCTTCTTGGACTGGGCTTAACATTTTGGGGATTAACCCATGTTGTGCTTGCGGTGATCGCGGAAGGCACCATTGACTACCAGGTGCTTGGACCAGGTGCTTGGTTTGGGCTGTTTCTGTTCAGAGATGTTACAATATTGCTCTTTGGAACAGCTTTGCATGTGCCTTGTGTTCACATTAGTTTTTCTCAGTGAACCCTAGGAGCAGATGCATTGCTGAGTCACAGGGTGGGTGTTTGTTTAACTTTGAGAATGTGCCAGACTGCCTTACCGAGTGATTGCTGTGTTGGTTACTTTTTTTAATTTATAAAAATTACCAGGGATTTGGTCTTGTTGTAGAGCTCCTGTGTAGACCTGCCGCCTACAGTGGGCAGTCCTGTATCTCACAAGCCAGCTTCAGATTGCAGCACATTGCCGAGACATCGGAAAACAGTCCTAGATATTATTAAGCATGTAAAGTGGTTGGCTAGTGCATAGACATTTGAATAAAGTTACTACATGCAAGGACCTTATTTTAAAAGTCATTCTTAAAGTGTGTCCCGGGACAGAGGTCTGTCCAGTGAGTGCCAAGGAGGACAGAGGCCCGGGTCCTCCTATAGTGCGCAAGGTGTCACAAGCCACCAGCAGCAGGGCCTGGCCTAGGTTGAGGGCAAGAAACCCTGCACAGAGTCAGATGCGGGGAGCCACACCCCAGTGCTTGATGCCTAAAGTGAAGCAAATTTATCCTACCCACCTCTTGGTCCTCCCTGAGCCAGGCGTCGCTTTGCCTGCTTCTGCTTCCTCTCTGGGATCCTGGTGTCCTGGCCAGGGCGCCAGGCTTCACCCTAGGAGTGGCCGAGGGGTGCATAAGAAAGCACTGTGTGGGAGGGTCGGGGATGGAGAGGAAGGGACAGGCGGGGGTGCTGTGGAGCAGGTGGCCAGAGTTCAGACTGGGGAGGTCCTTTTGCCAGAGCCCTGTGGTGTGGCATGGATGTCCCAGGCCAGCTGTGCGCACTCAGGTGTCCCGCTGTGCTGCAGTCACCTGTGGTGGGCACCGTGTTGATGAGGCTGCTGCCTCAGCTGGCCCTTCTTCACACGTCCGGTTTTGTTTTGTGTTGTCACCTAAGTCAGCCTCTTTGTTAATTCTTACTGGGAGTTTCCTCTCTTCTGCCCAATGCTGTTTTTAAATTTTTAAATTCTACCATTATATTTTGAGTAACCATGGCGTTCTCAGAATGCACCTCTTCGTTTCGCACATTATTCTCGGGCTCTTATGTCTGAGAATATTAATTACAGCTGTACTCCGTTGACGTTCTTTTCTGCATGCATTGTGCCTGTCCTGGATTCCTTTCCTGTTTTTTCGGGGGGTTCTCTTTCTCCCTTTCATCATTACTTGACTTCATCTTACACTAGTGGTGGGCATGGAGCAGTCCCTAATAAAGTGGACACTGGCCTGGTGCAGAGCATTTGCAGTGAGGCCAGCTGAAGGCAAGCAGGGAGGCAGAGTGGACCCTGCTGCAGCAGGCTTTCCCGGAAGTGCCCGAAATCCTTCTCAGGATTGCTGCTGGTCCAGATTGAGAGACCCCTTTGTCCTGCTCGCATTTCATTTCTATGCTCCTCCCTTGACTCTCTGTGTCAAATAGGCATCCCCTTAAAGTCCTACATGTTGTGGCCTCACTTCCCCTCTGAAATGTTAGTGAGTCTGCCATGCTTCTCTGGGAGCCGACAGAGCTCAGGACATTTCACTGACATTTTACCTCTTCACCGGCTGTCCTGGAGCAGCTTGTTCTATCCTCCTTAACTGTCATCCTCTGGCCTAGGAGAAGTGAGTTCCTGGGTGCAGAGAGGCCCCCCCCCCACCTCTCTGCTCTGGGCTGTCACTCAGGACATGTTCTAGGCATCTTTGTACTGAGGATAGAACTATGACAAGCGTTCGGAAGCCCTCTGTCCCTGGACAGCGTGGTCCCTGTGCCCCTGGTCTTAGGGAAGCATGGCAGTGACTCTGACTTTTTCACCGGGCCACCCTGTATCCAGTGTCTTTACACCTTCACTCTTGGCCACCTGGCTCCTGCAGGAGCATGCCTGTAGTCCCCCAATACCCAGAAGCTGAGAGAGGCGGATCCTTTGAAATCAGGAGTTGGAGACCAACCCGGGCAGCATAACAAGAACCTGTCTCAAAACAACAAATCAGTAAATAAATAGCTTAGTCTCCAAGATTGTCAGTCAGTTCCCTAGTAATTAAAACTTACAAGTGCAATGATTTAATAGTTAAGGGTGGCCTGGAGTGACAATGTTATGTTGCCTGTAGCATCTCCAGCAATTAATCATACTCTAAGAAATGTTGTCTATGTTTCTGTGATAAACAGCTTCTAATCAGATTTTATTGTCTTCTAGGTCCTGTCACATAGGACAGCATGCACCTTAGTGTCCTGAAGAAAAGGTGTGAAATGTTCGAGTGATGTTCAGAGTCATCTGTGCGGTAAGCGTGTGGCTCCTGACCCAGGCGAGGGGTCACTGTCCCTAATGGCAGCATGGACTGTCTCTTCCCTGGCGAGGTCTCCACTTGCTCACTGTCTGCCCTGGGCAGACAGCAGGGTTCTGGGAGTCACACTGGTGAGCGGCTGACTAGAGTGAGTCTGAGGACATGGGCAGCTTGGCCTGAGTGGCTGCCTCTGAGGTAAGGGGCCTCTGTGGTGTTGCTTGTGGTGTTCTGAAAAACGGGGCTTCGTTTACTACAAGGATAAACAGCTTTATTCACCATGGGACAAAGGTGCTGGAGTGTTGACATAGTCCCATCAAATTGGCAATGAAGGTGGAAAACAATGCTGTGGTGACATATGTTCATGTAGGTTGCTACACAGGGCTTTCAGGTTCTCCCGGAGGTGACCTTCTGGAGCTCAACGTTGGTGGGACTTTGGCGTTCAGTGTGGCTGTGCGCATGTGTTTTAGCAGCGCATGTCCAGGCGCCGTGCTGTGCGCTCCTGTCACCCACTCTTACACGGGGCCGGGTGGAGAGGAGCAGTGTCTTCCTGTCCTCCCTCCATTCCTGTTGCACCACGCCAGGTGCCCCAGTCCCCTGTGTGGGTCCCATCTCAACACGTGAGCCTTTGGGGGACATTTGACATCGAAAACCTAACAAAGTCTGTCAAGTTCTTTTGATCTTTAATGTTTTATATTTCACTTAAAATTTTTGGAAAGCTACTTTGTCTGACTCAGGAGTCAGGGCTGTTGTACAGACTGGAAAACGGTTTCATTTTCTCTGATACTGGTGTTTTTGTGTGCAGTGTCTGCAGTACGACTCATCAGCAGGTTCCTTTGTTAAGGTTGCTCATAACTGACGTGTTCCGCTCACACTTAGTTGCATGGAGCACGTAGAGCCCTGTGGTTCGGCAGCCGCACCTGGAGTCCTTGTTCTCGTGCTGGTCCTTCCCTGGTCTTGCCAGTGTTCTTGCTCTGCACAAAGCTGTGGCAGGGTCAAGCCTGCCACCCCCTCGGCAGACACGATAGGAGAAGTCCTGTGTTTCTGGGAGTGGTCTGCCCTCGGGACAGCGCTGGTTTCCCTTTAGTCTTTTTGGACCCCGTGCTCCTGGGAGCCCGATGCCACAGGAAATTGGGGACAGTCTCAGCAGGATGCATTCGTAAGTGGGGAAGACTTACAAAGACTCAGAGGTGGCGAGGGCATTCTTGGAAGGGCTGAGCGGCTGTGTGGAGGGGAGCCCGGCGACTGTGCAGGAACAGGTTGGTGCTGTGTGAGTTAATGGGAGGGAAGGGTGAACTGAGGCCATGTAGGAGTGTCCATCATCCTTACCCAAGCCGCCAGTCCAGCTGTCCTGAGCCCCTGCTTGGGTGAACCAGCCAAGGCAGACAGGCCCACCCGAGGGACCAGGGGAAGGTCCAGCACATGGCAGGGTCCTCTCTGCTGTGAGGCCTGGAGCTTGCCCTTTCCATTGGCTTTGCATGTGGCTGGTGGACAGCCCTGTGTCCCCGGCATAACCTGCACTGGGGAGTCATGCGTAGCAACAGACAGTGGGGGAGGGGCTAGGAAATGCAGCTCTCGGTTTTTTGGGGGGGGTTCAATTTTTTTTTTTAATTTTAATGGTACATTTTAAATGTACATAGTGATAACATTCATCGTAGGGGATTTGTACCTGTACATGATAAGCTCTCTTGTTTTATCTGTGTTTCTGTTGATTAGCACAGTTTACAGTATATAAGAATTATGGTTATCATGAGGAGTTGGTACAAGGATATAGCTTCTTTTTTTTTTTCAGTCTTCTACTCTTCTCCCTCTCTGCTCTTTTCAACTCTTCATCCCCTTCTCATTTGCAAAAGCCCTATTTTCATCATTTTTTTCCCTTCAGTTCTTTTTTCACATCTCCTTTCCCTCTTCTCCCCCCAGTCTCTTGTTCTCCATCCGTTTGAAAAAGATCTCCCTGCTTCCTCTTTAGCTATCTTCTATTTTGTGCTCTCCCCACCACTGATTTTCTCATACGAGAGAAACCATGTGATATTTAAACTTATGTGTCTAATTTATTTCAGTTAACATGATGGTCTCAAGGTATATCCATTCACCTTCCAGTGCCTCAAGTTTATCTTTATGGCAAAGTAGTGCTCCATTGTGTATAAATACCACATTTTCTTTGTTCATCTGTTGATGGGCATATAGGCCATTTCTAAGATTTAACTATTATAAATTATGCTGCTATAAAGAAGAATATACATGTATCACTGTAATACAATGTCTCTTTCAGGACAGTGCAAAGAAGGGGACTAGCTGGGTCACATGGAATTTCTATTTTTAGTTTTTTGAGGAATCTCCATACTGATTTCCATAATGGTTTTACCAGTTTACATTCCCACCAACAATGTAAAGAGTACCTTTTTCCCCATATCCTTGCCAGTATTTGTTGTTTGGTTTCGTGATCATGGCCATCCATACTTTCTGGAGTAACGTGGTATCTCAGTGTTGTTTTAATTTGCATTTCTCTACTGGCCAGCAGTGTTGAACATTTTTTCATGTATTTATTAGCCATTTGTAGTTCTGAGAAGTGTCTGTTCATTTCAGTTGCCTATTTTTTGATTGGTTCTTTTATTCGGGGGGGGTCTATTTTTTTTTTTTAATTCTCTGTATATTCTAGATGTTAGTCCTCTGTCCAAGAACTAGCTGGCAAACTTTTGTTGCCATTCTGCAGGTTGTCTTTTCACTCTATTGGTTGTTTCCTTTGCTGCACAGCTTTCCAATTTGATGTGATCCCATTTGTTGATTCTTGGCATTATCTCTTGTGCACTTGGGGTTCTGTTCACAAAGTCCTTTCCTACACCTATGTCTTCAAGAGTTTTACCTACTTTATCTTCAGCAGATTAAATGTTTCTGTTTTAATATTTAGATCTTTGATCCATTTTGATTTTAGTTTAGTGCATAGTGAGAGATATAGGTCTGGGCTATGTTGAACAGAAGTGGTTATAGTGGACATCTTTGTTGTTCAGTTTTTCCTCATTTAATACGATGTTGGCAGTAGATTGGTCATAAATGGCTTTTATCAGATTCTTCTATACCTATTTTCTTCAAAGTTTTTATGAGTCAATGTTGGATTTTGTCAAAGGCTTTTTCTGCGTTTATTGAGATGATCATGTGATTTTTGTGTTTGCTTCTATTTATGTGGTGAATCACATGTATTGATTTGCATATGTTGAACCATCCTTGCATCCGTGGGATGAAGTCCATTTGGTCATGATGTGTGGTCTTGCTGATGATTTGTTCCATTCTGTTTGCCAGTATCTTCTTGAGGATTTTCGCGTCTATGTTCATTAGAGAGATTGACTTTTACTTCTCTTTTTCTGTTGGATCCTTGTCTGTTTTGGGGATCTGGGTAATGCTAGCTTCCAAGAATGATTTTGGGAGTATTTTTTCCCTGTAGATATCATTAAAGAGTTTGAGAAGTATTGATGTTAGTTCTTCTTGATGTTCTTATAGAATATGGCAGTGAATTCATTAGGTCCTGAGTTTGTCTTAGTTGGTAAGTTTATTACTGCTTCCATTTCACTGCCTGTTATTATATTACTCAGGATTTTTAAGTCTGTTCAGTTTTGCTAATTCATATATATAAAGATATAAATATGTGTTTATATTTATTCATATAGATATTTCTTATGAGTTCTCAAATTCTTTGGCATACAGGTTTGTGAAGTACTATTGCTAATAATCTGGATTTCGGTGGTATCCATTGTGATTCCACCTTTTTTATTACTAAATGCATTGATTTGCGTCTTGTCTTTCCTTTTTTTGATAAGGTTTGCTAAGGGTTTGTCTGTTTTACTTATTCTTTAAAAGGACCAGCTGTTTGATTCATTGATAGTTTATATTGTCTTTTTAGTCTCTGTTTCATTGATTTCTGCTCTGATCTTTATAATTTCCTTCCTTGTACAAACTCTAGATTTAGATTGCTCTTCACCAATAGGTTATTTATTTGGGCTTGTTCTGTTTTTCTGATGTGGGCATCTATACCTATAAACCTTACTTGTAGGACTGCTTTCATTGTGTCCCATAAGTTCTGGTACGTTGTACTGGCATTATCATTTAACTCTAGAAAGTGTCTTATTTCTTCTTTAATTTCTTCTGTGACCCATTAATTATTCAAGAGTGTGTGGTTTAATTTGCATAATTTCTGTGGTTTCTTTGGCCATTCATTTTTAGTTTGATTGCACTGTGATCTGATAACTATGCGTGGTTAAGATTTCAATTCCTTTGCATTTACTTAAGCATGCTTTATTAGCTGGTATGTGTTCTATTTTGGAGAAGGTGCCATATTCTGCTAAAAAGAATATGTATTCTGTTGTTGGGTGGAACACTCTGTTGATATCTATTAAATCCATTTGTTCAAAGGTTTGGTTCACTCTGGTATTTGATTCTTTGTTTAATTGATCTCTATTGAGATGCCCCACTATAATTGTATTGATGTTTATCTGATCTTTTATGTCCATTAGTGTTTGTTTTATGAAGTTGGGTGCACATATATTTATCTCTTCCTGTTGAACAGTTCCATTAATTGATATGTAGTATCCTTCTTTGCCTCTTTTGAACAGCTTTGGTTTAAAGTCTACTTTGTCTGAAAATACAATAGCTACTCCTGCTTGTTTTCAGGCTCCCGTTGCATAAAATACTATTTTCCATCCTTTGATTTTTAAGCTGTGAGTTTCCTTTCAGTTTCAATGTGTTGCCTGTACACAGGATACCATTGGGTTTTATTTCTTGATCCATTCTGTTAATCTGTCTTTTGATTGGCTAATTGAGGCCATTTGCACTGATGGTTGTTATAACTGGAAGGTATTGACTTGTTCCTGTCATTATGTTATTTTCCATTGCTGTTCTTTCTTTTCCTTCTACTTAACTGCTCGGCCTACACAGTGCATTCCTTCTGTTGGACCTTTTGGCGTTCTTAACTTCATTATCTCTTTCTCGGGGATTCCCTTGAGAATTTTTTGGAGTGCTGGTTTGGTAGTCATGAATTTCTTTAAGTGCTCTTAATCATGGAATATCTTATTTCTCCATCAGTTTTGAAAGAATTTTGCAGGATAGATCAGTCTGGGTTGGAAGTTATTTTCTTTCAGGGCCTGAAGCACTTCATTCCAAGCTCTCCATGCACTTAAGATTTGTGTTGAAAAATCGACAATTCTGATAGGTTTTCTTTTGTAAGTGATTTGTTGCATTTTTCTGACAGCTTTTAAGATTCTGTTCTTGTGTTGGATTTCTGGTATTTTAATTATATGGCATGGAATGGTTTTTTGTGATCATGGCTATTCGGGTTCTATATGCCTCTCTTATCTGTATGTTAAATTCTTTTGTATGTGTCTGGAAAGTTTTTTACAATTACTTCTGTAAACAGATTTTTTTTATGCTGTTTGTGTTTGTCTTCTGGTTTTTGACTGGCTTCTTTGTGCCATCTGCAGAGGCTGGTTCTGTTTCTCACGTTCCCTTGTTTTTAAGATGTCTCAATAACCGATCACATCGCTACCTTCTACATGTGACACTCTCCTCACATTGGTAGTTTCTGCTGCCCATGCTTCCGGTGATATTTTTTAACCTCTTGGATTTGTTTGAAACTTTTGGTGGCCCCCATTCTCTTCTAAGCTGCGGATCCCTGTTTTGGATCTCTTTCTTTAGCTCTGCTAGATTTTTACTAGAGTCTTCTCTAGAGTTGCTGATCACTTTTTTCACTTGGATCATTATCTCTTTAGTTACATCTTCAAATCTGCCAAGCCCCTCTTTCATCTATTTTGTTACCTCCACTTGTGTCCTTTCAGACATTTCTGCTGTGTGGCTTTTCGTTTCCTTCCCTTGTGCTCCCTGGATTGGCTTCGGAGGGTTGGGAGTTTGGGAGGCATTTTGTTGGCTGTGTTCTCATAGCTCTGTTTTTTGGGTGGTTTGTTTTCCGCGTTTGCTGGTTGATGATAGAGGGAGCTCTGTTGCAGAGACATCCCGTGGGTGTGGCTGGCTCTTGGCCTTTCTTCCATCCCAAGCTCCAGCTCCCTCCTTTATTTGGGAGGGGAGATTGCAGCTTATTTGACCCAGCACCTGGTTCTTTGGACATGGGCCTCAGTATTATGCCCTCAGGCGATCCAGATACTGACCTACAGAGAAAACCAATTGACCGCAAGACTGTGTCACTTTGTCTATGGCAGTAAAATCAGTAACAGTGTCAAATACAAACCAGACACAGTCCTTGAGAACTGCTTCTGAACCACCCTGAACTGAGGCAGAGATGAGTGGTTTCAGCACAGACACCCAGGCGGCCCCGACACTGACCTGCAGTAAGGGAGACTGCTGGACTCAGTGCCGGCGTCCCCAGATCTGCCCCGCGGAGGTCACACTGCCACCCTGGCCTGGTCTCTGGGTCCTCTGGGGTGCGGGTCTCCTCCTCAGTCAGCTCTGCCAGCATGCGCAGAGCCTCCCGGTGGGCAGGGCAGGTGATGGGGCTCCTCAGAAACACAGCTCTCAGCCCCCTAAACGTGCGTTTCCCTCTGCCCCGTGACCTGTCCAGGGCCGTCGCGCGTCCCCCCCGGCCTCACCGGCTCTGTCCCCCCAGGGCGTGTCCGGGAACCATGCAGCCCTCAGGACACCGGCTCCGGGACGTCGAGCACCATCCCCTCCTGACTGAAAACGACAGCTATGACTCTGCCTCCTCCTCCTCCTCTGAGGCCGACGCAGCAGACAGGGTGTGGTTCATCCGCGACGGCTGCGGCATGGTCTGTGCCGTCATGACGTGGCTCCTGGTCGTCTACGCAGACTTCGTGGTGACGTTCGTCATGCTGCTGCCTTCCAAAGACTTCTGGTACTCGGTAGTGAACGGGGTCGTCTTCAACTGCCTGGCGGTGCTGGCGCTCTCCTCGCACCTGAGGACCATGCTCACCGACCCTGTGAGTCCCCGTGCAGGAGGTCATGGGTGGGGGTGTCACTGCGTCACCTCAGGTTCCGTCAGATCCTGGCTGCAGCTGTGTAGCGCTGGCCTCAGACTCGTGGACTCAGGGACGCTCCTGCCTCAGTCGCCTGAGAAAATTCCTAAACTTGGTTGCAGTTTAAATCTTCTGAGCCGAGGGGCCCGGGCGACTCGTCCTCTCGGTTGTCTTGACCACAGTGTCGCGCGCAGGGCCAGAGCCCCGGGGTGTGCCCGGGTGTCTTCGCCGAGCTCGCCCCACCCTACCCGAGCGTCCATGGATGTGCACAGGTCAGGGGCTCTTGGTGGCCTCAGAGCGGTGCGGCCACCCCACTGGACACTTCAGGACACCCTCACCAGCCTGCAGAGGGTCCCCATACCTCACCACCGCTCCCCACTCCCCGCAGCCCGGTAGCACTCACCTGCCCCGTCTCTGTGGGGTCGCTGTTCGGGGCCGTCCTCGTGGGTGGGTCCCACAGCGTGTGGCCTTTGGTCCTGGACTCTGCCCTCGGCGTCCTGTTCAGAGGTTAATGGAGGTCAGAGCCTTGACCTTCTTCCTGGCCACACGCTGTTCCGTGGTGTGGGGCTGTCCCCTGGCTGGTGGGAACACTCCCCTGTGTGCCTCGGTGCACAGGTGTTGGTGTGGGTGGTGCTTTGTGTCCCTGGGTGAGCACGTGGAGGGCAGTGCTGGCCACAGGGCACTCGGTGTTTAACTTCCTGGGGTGCTGCCAAGCTGTCATCCAGAGCGGCCACACCCTTTTCCAGTCCACAGGTAGTGCGAGGGTTCCACTTTCTCTGTCCTCGCCAAGCTTGTTCGTGACTTGTGAAGTGGTGTTCTGTGGTTGGTTGGTTTTTGCAGGACTGGGGGTAAAACCCAGGGTGCTCTCCACTGATGCCTATCCCCGTCCCTTTTCATGCTTCGTTTTGAGACAGGGTCTTGCTAAATTGCCCAGGCTGGGCTCGAACTTTCGATCCTCCTGCCCCAGCCTCCAGAATAGCTGGCATTATGGGTGTGTGCCACCCTGCCAGACTGTCACTGTAGTTTTAATTTGCATTTCTTTGTTGGGGAGAGGGTTTGAGACAGGGTCTCCCTATATAGATCAGGCTGGGCCTAAACTCACTATGTATCCCAGGCTGGGCTCGAACTTGCCATGCTCCTGCCTCAGCCTCTCAAGTGCTGGGATTACAGGCCTGCATCACCACACCCAGCGGTTTTCATTTCTTGAAGGACTAATGCTGCTGAGCATCTTTCCTGTGCTTGAATTTGCATGTCTTCTCTCAGGAATGTCTGTGTTCTTTGTCTGTTTGGATGTCACCGTTTCAGCCACTTGATGTGTTCAACTCTGGTGGTAATTGACAAAAGCCACGGGGACTAGGCATGGGGGTGAGCACTTGGGAGGCTGAACTGGGAGGGTTACCATGAGTTCAAGGCCTGCCTGGACTACACAGTGAGACCCTGTCTCCAAAAAAACCAAAAAAAAAAAAAAAAAGAAGCCACAGTAGTGGTGTAAATTAGACCGGGGAGCCCAGGGCTGGGAAGAGGCTGAAAAAGCTGTTAGACAGCGGCTAAGGGACAGGCTGCTGCCCTTCCACTCCCCGTCCCTTGAGGCGCATGTCCTAGCTCTACCTTCTTTTGGCCGGTGAGGAACGGTGGTCGCAGACCCGATCCTTGGGGGCTGCTGAGCCCAGGTCCACACTTGGGTACAGGACAGACTGGATGTCCCCTCCCTGGGCTTGCTTTTTGTATTGTACAGACGACGTCCCTGCCGTGCAAGGCCGGGGGGCTGAAGCAGAGCCCTCGAGCCGCTAGGATGCGGCACGCACCCAGTGAGACTTGGCATCACCTTCCTGAGTGTCAGGACTGGGCAGTGCTGGCAGGGAGCAGCTCGGGCGGTGCCGTCGTGACAGTCATTGCTCTGTGGGGTGGGAACCAAGAAGAGGGTCTGTGGCCCTGGATGAGAAGACACTGGTCATGAAGCGCTGAGCCCTGTTGTTGGAGACCAGACTGCCCAGGGCCTGGTAGTGACCCAGGGGTAGTGAGGATGGGTCCCTGTGAAAGTGCCACAGGCCCGGCCTCTGAGCTGTGGAACCCCCCCTCCTCCGTCTCCAAAGCCCCTCCTTTGGCTTCTTATTAAAGAAGTTATTGGCTCGGGGACACTCGCCCCGTCTTTCCCCTCTCTCTTTTTTTTATTTTTTCATGCTGGGGATCGAACTTAGGGCCTTGTACTTGCGAGGCAAGCGCTCTACCACTGAGATAAATCCCCAGCCCCTGTCTTTCCCCTCTCATCCCACTGTTTCGTCTGTAAATAAAAAGGGCTCTTTAGAGTATGTATGTCCCCCACCCTGGCCTTCCCTTCTGTGTGATCAGGACCCACGGGACGCACTGTGATGGTTTCCAGGCACTCTGTGGTCCCTGCAGGGGCTTTCCCAGCCATTGTCCTCCATGCAGAGACGTGGCCCCTTGTCCTATAATTGCAGGGAGAGCAGGAGCCACAGCCCTGCTCCCGACTGCCCCGTGGCCAGGTCCTGGGGACCTGGGCACATGGCAGGGAGCTGGGATGACAGGAAAAGAGGTGACGAGAAGCAAACAAGTGTGGTCCAAGGCCTCACTTCCCTGGAGGAACAACGCGGGGGCCAGGGTGAACCTTTAACTCCTTGAGTGTCCCCAAGGCAAAGCTGCTGTGTGAGAAGAAGCGCCAAGATGGTGACGGGGCAGCCCCGCAGGAGGGTGCCGAGTGGTCGAACCTCTCTTAGAGGAGGAAAGTTGTGGGCACCGGGCCTGCCCTGCCCACCTTGGGCCTGGCGGGGAGGGGGCTCAGGACTGTGAGGCCAGCCCTGCAGTGCTGGACCTGGGCTCTGTCAGCGTGAGGAGCTCCAGCCATGCTGCCGCAGGCAGGGTCCCTCTGCGCCCACCCTGGCTGTACAGTCGGGATGGTGCTTTATTCTGTGTTCCCCGCCTGACGGGAGACCCACCAGCCCTTCCCTCCAGAGCAGACCTTGGCTCCTGCGTGCCCTACATTGCGCTGAGGAAGTACAGTTCGTGAAAAGATAGCGTTATTTTTATTTGCTGTATTTACTGTGCTCTCGTGGCAGGTGCAGCGTGGCTATTTGGTGATGTGTGAAATTGTAGCTGGATTCTTAATGTAAGTGTTTTCTGTCCTCCCTACATGAACACGCCCTGGCATAGGGGGCGGTGCCCAAAGGGAACGCAACGAAGGAGTACATGGAAAGCCTGCAGCTGAAGCCCGGCGAGGTGATCTACAAGTGCCCCAAGTGCTGCTGCATCAAGCCCGAACGTGCCCACCACTGCAGGTATGGAGCAGCGCCCATGGCAAGTGTGACTCCCTTGCCTGCTCCCGACTTCCTGCAGCCAGATAAACCGGGGAGTCGTGTGGCACTGGGGGGTCAAACCCAGCTCAAATCCAGTTAGCTGTGCATGCTAGGGGAGCGCTCTACGACTGAGCCGCACCCCGGCCCCTCCCACACATCTTTTTTTGTGGTATTGGGGGTGAACCCAGGGCCTTCACACTGATCTACATCCTCAGACCTTTTTATTTTTAAAATTTTAAGACAAGATCTCTCTGACTTGCCTAAGTGGGACAGACTTGGAATTCTCCTGCCTCAGCCTTCCAGCATGCTGGGATTATAGGCCTGTGCCACCATGCCTGGCCTCCCAACAGAAGGGTTCTTGTGTGTTTGCTGTTAGCCTCGCCTGGTGTGGTGTAGAAGTGAGGTTCTTTTGGATATGCTCACAAAGCCATTCTTAAAATGGGAGCAGAGCCCGGTCTGAGTAGGCTCGTCACTGTGAACGTCCGCACCCCTACCTCCTGGAGGTCTGTGGGCTCCCGGGGTGGGGACGGGCATCTGGGGGTGCAGCCTGGCCCCTGCCAGTATCTCCACGGCACGGCCACGCTATCCAGTGTCCGGCAAGATGAACACATGGAAGTGAGCTGGGCCATCTCCACAGTTCCACAGGAGAGACCCACGTGAAGGACTTTAGTGCCATGTGGCTGTAGTGTGAGTTTGAGATTCATCTCCACGCAGCTGGGCAGAAGGCAGACAGATGCGTGGTGTCAAGACAGCAGAGGGCCAGCCTCGGGCTGGCTGGCAGTGGGAGTGACCGTGGTGGGTGGTGGTCACGGCTCTGCCGGGACAGTAAGAGGCACCTGGCTGCACGCGTCAGACAGGCAGGCTGTTACAGTATGTAAACGATACGTCAGATCGTTCATGGGTGCGGCGGAAGTCAGGCAGAGAGAAATTGCATCTGGGCACAGAAAGTGACGGGCTACCACCCTGGCTAGATGCTCAGCTAGCCGTTGCGTGGCCACACTGTTCCCAAAACATGACTGAGAGCAAATAAAAACGGTGCTTGGGTAGTTGGGGAAGCGGAGAGTGAGGCTGCCGCGCACGGGCCGCTGTGGCTGGTGACCCGAGGTGGGCATGGCGAGTCCTAGGGAAGTAGCAAGCGTTTTTCTTTCCCTGAGTGTGAACGTTCACTCTTGTCCTCCATGGAGAGAGAGTGAGACCCTGTGAGCTGGCAGCCCAGATGCACACGCGGTGGGCCTTGGATGTGGACCTGTCGGTCCCAGGATTGTTCCCTTGGGGACAGCAGGCGTTTATCTGAAACTAGTCCAGGCTACACGCGGTGGGTGTTTGTGGTACGCAGCATTGGAGTCTGTTTCTCCCCACCTTTGGTTGTGGTTTGTTTGGATCACTTTGGTTTCCTCACGGCATGAAGTACTGAAAATCAGGCTCTCCTTTTCAGTATTTGCAAAAGATGCATTCGGAAAATGGATCATCACTGCCCGTGGGTGAACAATTGTGTGGGAGAAAAGAATCAGAGATTTTTTGTGCTCTTCACTGTAAGTAAAAATACTTTTGTAGTGATTTCATTGAAATTCTGTAACCAGAATCTCGTCTGGAGCGAGGATGTTGACTGTACCATCAGACTGGCCCCCACCTCTTCTCTGGGTTCCGCCGTAGCACTGTCCTGGCTTTGGCAGGAAGTCATCCTGTGCATGAACAATCCCTGTGCAGAGTTGCTGTCTTATTTTAGATGTCGGCTGTAGTTTAATTTTCTTCCTGTGTCTTAACATGTTCATGACAGGGCCGCACTGCGTATGTCCGCTGCCAGGCAGCTCGAACCAGTGGAGGTACGTGTATGACTGTCCCATCAGGCAGCTTTTTATTAATTTCTTTAGTGAAAAGACTGATAAAGGTGATTAGATCCATTCGTAGCTCCCGTGGCACGAGCTGCCCCAAGGGTCGGTCACGCATGTGCCTCCGCTGGCGCCAGCCTGCAGGAACGTGTTCACCGTTGCCGACGGTGTCCTACTCTGACGCGTGCTGGAATTCATTGCCCTACTGTTTACTTTGCAGTAAACTTACCCTACTCGGTCCCATATCCTGGGTAGGCAGAGGTCAGCTCTGCTGGTTTCTCAGGCCCTCAGCTTTTCCCTGGTTAATGAAGCGGGCGGGTGTCCTGGGGCGTCACTGACCGTCTCCCTCCCTACAGATGTACACAGCCCTGTCGTCCGTGCACGCACTGGTCCTCTGCGGTCTGCAGTTCATCTCCTGTGTCCGGGGACAGTGGACTGGTGAGCCGGCCCCCATGTGGCCTTCCACAAAGGAAGAGTTTCCTTTCCAGTTTTGAGGGAAACCCTTGCTATTGTTTTAGGAATTAATTGAATTTTTTAGGGAAAGAATATGGTTAAGTTTTAACCTTGCCATTTTGCTGGTGTACTATGGCCATACAGTTCTTCCTAGTATTTGGTTTCTACTAAATAATCTTAGTTGTGTCCCTCCGAGCCTTGGCTCTGGTCTGTCCGCTGGCGAGCCCCTGCATCGTAGCAAGCGGGCCCCGCCTGGCCAGCACGGACAGGGGAGGGTGGCTTGGCGTAGGCACACACAGGCCAGGGTCTGCCAGGATGCAGTGGCCACACACCCACCATGCTCTCCTCCACAGAGTGCAGCGACTTTTCACCCCCGATAACTGTAATCCTGTTGATCTTCCTGTGCCTTGAGGGTCTGCTGTTCTTCACGTTCACTGCAGTGATGTTCGGCACCCAGATCCACTCGATATGCAACGATGAAACGGTAGGACCTCCCGGGCATCTGCGAAGGCACCCGGCAGGCTGGGCCCTTCCACCAGCCGGGCGTCCCGGCATTGGTTACCCTCGCGCTGGCCTGGCACAGGGCTCAGGTCGCGTCCCACCTGAGGGTCAGAGCCAGGCAGGTTCCGGCCCACAGAGCGCCCTGGTTTCAGCCCTTGCCTGTGGACCTCAGGGAGGTGCTAGGGAAGTATTTCCAGAGTGATGAGTGGAGAAGAACGGCAGGACCTGACACGGGGCCCTGTGGGGCTGACTGCCCGACTGCCCGCCTGTGCTCATATGGGTTTGGGGTGCTACAGGGTGGGCAGGGTGGCTAGAAGCAGGGAGGGGATGCCTGATACCCATTCCAAAATGGGCTGGCCTTCTGCGGTCCAGGTATCCCCTGTTAGCTGACATGGAGCTGGAGCTGCCTGCCACCCACACTCTTCTCTTTCTGCTTCCAGGAAATAGAGAGGTTGAAAAGTGAGAAGCCCACATGGGAGCGGAGGCTGCGGTGGGAAGGGATGAAGTCCGTCTTTGGGGGTCCCCCCTCACTCCTCTGGATGAACCCCTTCGTCGGCTTCCGGTTCAGGCGATTGCAGGCAAGGCCCAGGAAAGGTGGCCCAGAGTTCTCGGTGTGAGCCTCACGCTGGGCCATGACCCGCCTGTGGACTCTGGACCTGTGCAGCCTGCTGCTGCGGCAGGCAGCCTAATGGACATGGGGCACAGGTCACAGTCGCCCAGCAGACGGGCGAGACTGTCTAGCTGTGCCGCCAGAAACGGCAGGTGGCTAGAGGCGTGCGGATGTCACCCTTCCTGCAGGGCCGGGGGCCGGGTAGGAGCACCCCCAGCTGTGCCCTGGCTCATGAAGAGCTGTGGGTGAGTGTCAGCGGTGGACCAGAGTGCCCAGGGCGGTCCTTGCAGGGAGGCCTGCTGGCCCTGCGTCACCAGCACACTCCCTGATCGTGGGGCATCTCCAGGGAGACCTCGGCCTCTGAGCTCAGGCCTTTGCACCAGAGGGGCGCAAGTTCTGTGCACTCAGCAGTGAAGGCGGCTTCTGGAACCTTCTCCGCTGCTCCAGGAGCCGGCCTCCCTCCCGGCGAGTCTTTGTGCGCACCCGGCTGTGCATCTGTGCGTGTGTGCGGTGTGTGCATGTGTGTCCAAACCGGCAGTGTTGTTTCCGCGGTGTAATATTTAGCGGCTGTGTACAGCAAACAAGCTATTTTTCAGAAGCCGACGTTTCAGGGAAGGGGGCGAGCCATGCGGGTCCCCCAAGGGTGTCTATGAATGTATTCTGGACTGGAGTTTCTCGATCCAAAGAACAATCATTCCTGTGTGGCCCTCTGTTGCCCTCCC
Source organism: Hystrix cristata (assembly GCA_004026905.1). Taxonomy (NCBI): domain Eukaryota; kingdom Metazoa; phylum Chordata; class Mammalia; order Rodentia; family Hystricidae; genus Hystrix; species Hystrix cristata. The sequence continues at coordinate 31,448 of PVJO010020496.1, forward strand.
ATGTGCTTTTCCTGCAGTAACCCAGAGTCTTTGCAGGCCTGGAACCTCTTTGTGGTTCCGCCATATTGGCAGTGCATGACGACTGGCCTTGGGTGCGGGGAGAACTGGCCCCACGGTGCGGTGCTGGGCAGGGCGGGGGCAGCCTTCAGCCTCACGAGGCAGGCGCAGGCTCAGGTGGCGGGCAGGAGGGCACCAGAGGGGTGGCTTTTGTTTTTCTGTTGGTTTCTCTACTCATGGCACAGGTGATCAGATTGGGCCCTTGGTGTGCGCTTATACTTACAGCAGAAAGCAAACAGCCCCTCCCAGGGACTTGCCTTAATTGCCTGGGCTGCACCTCTGTTGTCCATGCTTCGGGCCGGGGAAGGGCTTCCGGGTGTCTGTCTCCCTCGCGGTCACCTGTGCCCCTCCATGGTGTCAGCCACTCTGCCCTGCCCTTGTCAGAC
>PVJO010020497.1:0-31841 GCA_004026905.1 Hystrix cristata
TTTACAGTTATGGTTTCTCATATCAGAGAAACAATTCGTTGTGTACTCATGAGTGTCTGATTTATTTCACTTAAAAGTATGTTCTCAAGGAACATCCATTTATATATGAATGACTCTAGTTTATCCTTTTTTATGGCAGTGTAGTACTCCATTGTGTAGAAAAACCACATTTTCTTTAGCCATTCGTTGGTTGTTGGGCATTTAGGTTGTTTCCAAGACTTAGCTATTACAAATTGTTTTGCTATGAACATGGTGGTGCATAGGTCCTTGTGGAATGACGATTTTAATTCTTCTGGGAAGATCCCCAGTAGGGGAATAGCTGGGCCAAATGGTGCTGGAAAAATTGGCTAACCACATGTCGAAAATTAAAACTAGATATATGTCTCTCACTAAGTACTAAACTCAAATCAAAGTGGATCAAAGATCTAAACATTAAAACAAACATTAAATTTACTGGAGAATAGAATAGGAAGAACCCCCGAAGACATAAGGGTAGGAAAAAAATTTATGAACAGAACCCAGACTGCACAGGAAACAATACAAAGAATCAGTGCTTGGGACCACATGATATTAAAAAGCTTTTGCACAGCAAAAGAAATCACCAATAGAGTAGGGTGAAAACCCACAGACTGGGAAAAAATGTTTGCTAGCTATCCATCAGACAAAGGTCTAACATCTAGAATATACAAAGAACTCAAAAAAATTAAACCTCTCAAATTTAAAGACCCAATCCAAAATTGGGCAACTGAAATGAATAAACATTTCTCAGACGAAGAAATAAAAATGGCAAATAAATATATGAAGAAATGTTCAACATCACTAGTCATTCGAGAGATGCAAATCAAAACAACGTTAAGATTCCACCTCACTCCAGAAAGAACCGTGTATATGGAAAAATCAACCATAACAAATGCTGGTGGGGCTGTGGGGAAAAAGGAACACTCCTCCACTGTTGGTGGGAATGTAGACTGGTCCAGCCACTGTGGAAATCAATATGGAGATTCCTCAAAAAACTACAACTGGAGGTTCCATTTGACCCAGCTATTCCCCAACTAGAGTATAACTTGTTCCATACTGCAATCCCCATCTCAGCAAGCAGGACTTGATGCAACCAGCCACCTCATTAAACAATCCTGACTGTGTATGACTTCAGGGCCGTTTGAGGTAATTACCCCCACAGGGTTGCTTAATGAAGTTAAGCTTTGGAGGGTGGAGATTACAGGATGGGGCGGAGGACCAACGCCACATGACAACCTAGCTGGCAAGATATTTGGAGTTAAGGTGGACCTTAATACTATTAATAGTGATAATGATCATGATAATGTCTCTAATTGAGTGCCGATGGTTTGCAGGCACTGTGGTAAACATGCTTTTTATCTCTTTCATCCCATAGCAACCTCATGAGGAAGGTGATGCTAACACTATTTCATGAATGAGGAACTAGAGGTTGGGGAGAGTAGAGTGAGCTGTATAAATTCATGTGGCCAATAAAGGGCAGAAATGGGATTAAATCTGGATTTCCCAGGTTTACAAGACTGTGTGCTCTCTTACTACACTAAATTGCCTTTTTGTGGTGTGTGCATGGTGCCAGATCCTTGTACCTGCTGGGTAAGCTAACTCTACCACTAAGCTACAACCCCAACCTTTTCTTTTTCATTTTTATTTTGAAACAGTCTCACTGAGCTGTCTTTAAACTTTCGATCCTCCTGCCTCAGCCTCCTGAGTAGCTGGGATTACAGGCATATGGCTGGGTTTGCTTATTTTTTACAGGGAGCCAAATAATCCCTTAAAATTTCATTCTTAATAAAAGTATTAAGAAATATGTCTGATTTTATTGCCATTAAAAGTTTTTTTTTCCCCTGTCTTTTTTCGTACTGGGAATTGAACCCAGGGACACTCTACCACTAAACTACATCCCCAGCCTTTTTTTCTATTTTTCACTTTGGGAAGGTTTTGTCTAAATGACCCAGCCTGGCCTCAAATTTTCGATCCTCCTACCTCAGGCTTACTAAACGCTGGGATTACAAGCATGTACCACCACTTCTGCCTTAGACCGTGACTCATCATTATAAAACATTCATGAGGTCTCCCACAGTGTGATCCTGTATTCAACCAAGATAATGAAATAGACACACCCCAAACCCATCTAATTGGAACACACCACCAACCATAGGCCAAGGGGGTGCTGGGAACCGAGTAGGTGATGCCAAGGCCTTTAGTGGCTCTGGAAGAGGAAGAAGGAATCATCAGAAGAATAAAAGTCAGAGGCACAGCCAGGAGGCTGAAAGTAAGCGGAGGCAGAGTGCTGACCAACATCCTAAGGTCCCAGAGAAGCTCAGCTGGGCTCCAGAGGTGGTGAGCAGCTGGAACCTACTGTCTACCAGTCGGCGCGAACGGGCAACCTGGCAGAAGTCAAGTGTGTTGGTCAGTAACGAATACCTCGGATAAAACAATTTAAAAAGAGAAGAGGTTTATTTTGGCTGACAGTTTTAAGATTTCAGTTGCTTTGAGTTGTAGTAAAGCAGTATGGTGGAAGCACATGGCAGAGGAGACCCACTCATGAGGGTTGGGATGTGAAGGAGAAAGAGAAAGAGGGAGAACCTGGGACTAGATCCCCTTCCAGGGCACACCCTCCTTCAAGACCTACAGACATCCTACCAGGCCACACCTCCTAGAAGGTCCCCAGCTCCCACCAGCATCGCAGGCTGGGGCCAACGCTTTACCACAGGAGTCTTCAGGGGACATCCAGAGCCAGGAAAGTGGGGCAGGCAGAAATAGGCTGATGGCTAGAAATCAGGCCGGCAACAAAATCAAAAATATAATGAGGGAGGCAGAGGAGCACAGACCCACGAGCAGGCAAAACAAAAGGTGAGGACACCAGAGACTTGGGTTTAGGTAGCAGCACACAACTCAGTGACAGGACAGTGTGAAACTGCCATTTCCATTAATGTTGGGTCAGGTCGTTTGAACCAAGCCTCCTTGGGGCTTGCTTAAAACATGCTGGATGAACTGAGCGTCTTAAAAGCACCTAAAGAGTTAACCACAGAGTAAAACATGCCTAGGCCAACATGGAAAGGAAACAGGAACACCAAGAGATAAGCAGAGCTTGGAAGTCACATTTAAACCAAGAGTATTAGCTGATTCCTGCAATTTGAACTTTTGTTTTGATGGCCTTGTCGATAAGGGAGGCAGAAATTGGAAGACCTGTCTGACTGGAGACCCTTTAATAATACTGGGAATCCCAACGGCCTACTCCCCTGGGGTGAAGTGAACCAGAGGTCAAGTGGGCCTTGTGTGTTATATTTGTGGTCAGGATGCAGTATGTGCAGAACTTGGTTTAAGGTGGTCCCCAGTCACCTGGCAAAAGCAGACGTACATCCTCTCAGAGGAAGGCATCTTTACTCCTGATCTTGAATAATTTCTTTAAATTATTTTTTGGGTGTAACAAGCAGCATATAGTTAAAGATAATCAGGGACTAATGGGCTGGTGATTTAGCTCAGCGGTTAGAGCGCTTGCCTAGCAACCCCAAGGCTCTGAGTTCGATCCCCGGCACAAAAAAAAAAAAAAAAAAAAAAAATCAGGGACTAAAAGAAATGCACATCATACCTAAGAACGAGCAAGAAAGAGCAGCCAACAGAAACAGTCTGCAAGGACCTTAGATATTGGAATTATCAGGCACGGACTATAAACTAACCATACTTAATAGAATTACGAAAAGAGAAGACAAAGGTCAAGGGTATCTACACGGACTAGGAAACTATCAAAAGTCACCCAGTGGATCTGTAAAGAATCAAGTAGGACTTCCAGGAAAAAAAAGAAAAGCGCTAAGAAAAACTATTTTAGACACAAAAGTATATCAAGGAAACTTTTGGAAACAAATCGGAAGTATAATATTAGGATGACTTCTGACTATAAAAAAGAAAGACCTCAAGTAAATGTGTTTTAAATGATAAAGACTATTCGCCCTCTTACATAACAAGAAATCCAGCCGTTATCCTAAATGTGTCGGCTCTTATCTGGGACTTGTTTCCTCACGCCTCATGGTAGCAAGATGACTGCAGTCCTCCAGTTATTATGTCTTCATACTTCCACATTGAAAGGAAGAAACAAAGGGGCTTTTCCTTGTGTATTTCTCTTTTATCAAGAAGGAAAACATCTCACAGAAGCCAACGCCACCAGTGTCAGTTGTCCAGAAATAAACCACATTCTCCAGCCGCAAGGCAGGCTAGGAAATTGAGTTGCTGGCATATTCAGCCTCTAAGGTGGGAGGAGGGACCTGAAGCCGGGGAGGACAGGACAAGAGTGCCTCTGGGTCAGCGGCCCTGATTCTCTACAGGAAGGAGAATATAGTGGTGCAGAGAAGAAGATTCTGGAATGGGAGCACTAAGCTGTCTTCAGGGACACTGAACCCTCCTCTCCCGCTTTCTTGCTTCTTAACCCACTGCCACCCTCCTTCCCATCAGCAGCCTGTCCTCTGAAGATACAGGAAGGCCTCCCTTCCCCGAGTTTTCCCTTGGGCGTCTTGGTCCTATAAGCTTCATGAGCTGTCTATCTTAGCCCCTGGAAGAAGTGTGACAGAAACCCCAAAGGAGTCAGCCCAGCTGTGACATTTCAGACGTGGGGTCTGGGGAAGGACGAGGCCATGGCAAGAACCCAGGGACAGTGAGGGTGCAGAGATGCCATTCGAAGACCCCGTGTTCTCTGTGGGAGCACCAGCGACTCCCCTGTCACACCGATGGGATGTGGCTGTGGAGCAGGAGCACTGTTCTGGGAGTCTGAAGCCCAGGCGCTCATTTTGACTTAGAGCTGATGGCTTTGGGGAGGGTGCTGCCTCTCTTGATTCCATTTTATTTATTTGGGAAGCAGTAGAAGTTGATTCCATGACTTTGGAAGCCTCCCTTCTTGTTCTAAAGCAACAATAAGCACCAAAATCAAATTTAAAAAGCAATCATAGTGACAAAAGCGAATTAGAAAGAAACCTAAACAGTGCTGCTGGGACTCCGTCCCCTTCTCCTGCTCTGCTTCTCTGTGTGCTGTGGCTTCACTGGCTACATCAGGAGAAAGGAAGCAGGAGAAGACCGTGCTGGGGGTAGAGTGGGATGGCAGGGATTCCCGGCTTCACAGGGTGGCAGGTAAGGGAAGGGGCAGGATCTCTTCCAGTGTTAAAGCCCCACCCAATCCAGAGACCCTGCTTTACTGGCCAGGCCTGGACTCCACTGGGGGTGCATCAGTCAGTTTTCTTGTCAGGGAGAAGTACACAACTCTCACACCTAAAGGAGGAGAGGTTTTATTGGCTCCCAGTTTCCCGTGGGTTCAGTGCATTGTTGGCCAGCTCCAGCAGTCCATTCAGCTATGAACTAATCAGTGGATGAATCCTCTGATGAGTACCATGCACCCATGACCCAATCATCTTCCAAACACAAGAAAATTTGGGGAGACATTTTAGATCTAACCCGTCACAGGGGCATACAATGGGTGGAACTGGTAATAGCTATTATTACTATTACAGGATCCCCCACAAGAACCACAGGGAATTAGGACAAGCTAGTACTAGACGATGGAACTTTTATGGGGGGAAAAACCCCACAAAAATTGTAATACAATTTGTCTTATTTACAAAAATAAAGAAATAGAGACCCCGAGAACTTGAACAATTTATTCACAATGCACAGCCGGTAACTACAGACACTTCTTGTTTAATGACTGAGTTCCATTCCTGCAACTAGGTCATTAAATGAGTTGGTTGCTAAATGAGAACTGTATATAGTATGTACATTACAATATTCAGAACAAAGAAATGGTCAAAGGAAACTCCAACTTGATGACTTTGCTTTTATTTGCATAACTCTTACATGCAGTACTGTAATGAATAACCGAACATAAAACTATAGCCCTATACAGTACAATCAGCAAAAATTATAGTACTGTAGAAACAAGATGTACTGTACCCAAAAAAGACATTGGGGCTCTGGCAACAAGATGTATAGAACTATACAAAAAAAAAAAAAAAAAAAAAAAAAAAAAAAAAAAAAAAAAAAACAAAACCCAAAAAACCCCAGAGGAGTCACAAGTCCCAGAAACAGGTTGTAAGTCTGAACAGCATACTTAAGTCCTAAGTCCAAACAAAAATAGATAGGCTGTTACACAAGGAATATCTGTATTAGATATATTATCAAAATAGTTCAATGAAAATGATTATTTTTCTTAAGAATGCACACTCTCTGATAACCCTTAAAATAATATACAGCAGCCACCAACAAATCACCACATCTGCTGGGTTCAGGCAGTATTGATCCCTCACATATCAGAAAAGGAGGGGATGAAAATTATTTGGAAAATCTAAGATGTCTTACGATGTAGCAATAATATAGAAGAACTCATCAATAGTCATGATTGCAAAACAGATGCAATCTACATATGATTTTAACAAATCAATGAAGTGTCTATTTCTTTTTCTTTTCTTTTCTTTTTTTTTTTTTTTGAGACAGGCTCTTACTATGTAGCTCAAGGGAGCCTTGAACTCATGGCAATCCTCTTGCCTCAGCCTCCCAAGAGCTGGGCTTCCAAACATGTGCCACCACTCAGCAAGTATTTATTCCTTTATTTCCTCACTTGCCCTTTCCTGGCACCTTAGCAGCTTCCACAAATTCTTTAAGATTATATTGATCACACAGCTGATATTGCTGGAAGCTGTGTATTGAATGTGCAATTTTGGCTCATTAATGAAGGAGTTTCTGCAGGTCATTGCAAGGGACAAGTGAAACTAAAATACTACTAATAAAATATCATAGAACTGTGAACCTGCTTGACTGTAAAAATCATGGAAAGGCCAAATATCCTTGACAGTGAAATAGGCGTTCATGGAGCCACTGATCGGTCTGCCTCGGCAATAAATACCTTGGAGGATAGAAAGGCACGCAGTAGAAAGTATGTAGTAAAGGAACTTACTAGCTAGGAGTATAAAACAAGAACTAAACACATAAAGCAATCACAGAGCCAAGAATAACAGTGGTAACTGATTATTCAATTGTTTTCTGTGGTTCAGAAGTGTATATATAACTCATGAGAAAAGATGTGCACTGTATGATATGACACATTTCTACAAATCAGAAAGTTTCAAAAGTAACATCAATTCTAAAGAGTCTGTTTATATCTGAAAATTTATTTAACTCCAAATGAATCTGTTTTATTATCATCTGAGAAACTGCTAGAAGCAAATAGTTCTTAGATGTGAGCACCATAGAAAGAGCATGCTGATAAATTTTCTGGCCCTTTGGGGCCTGTCCTGCCGATATCATATGTGGCCAACAGGTCTCAAAAGACCCTGCTCCAAGTCACTCCCTTCTGCAGCAAAACAGGCAAACCATATATATTTTGGGTATTGAGGCCAAAAAAGCAACTTTTTTGGCCTCGATATCCAAAAAGTGTCAGGTAGCTTATTTTTCCCCAGGATCAGACATACGAGAAACAATACGTATTTTGAAGACATTTATCTTTTCATGAATGCTACCGTTATTTGCACAACATGCTTAGTGAATGTGCCTGAAATACAATAGGCTACAGGTGCTCTTCGTTTAACAACACAGTTCCACTCCTGTGACCAGCTCATTAAATGAGTTGGTTGCTAAATGAAGAATGAAGAATACAGTATGTACTTTACTGTTTCTGAGAGGGATGGCAGCTCTCTTTGAGCAAAGAAATAGTCGAAAGAAACTCCAATGTGATGATTTTGTTTTTATTTGTGTAACTCTTACATGCAGTACTGTAATGTAAGCCGGAACATAAAACTACAGAACTGTACTGTACAGTACAATCGGTGAAAATTATAGTGCTGTATAACAAGGAGTACTGTACAAAACAGACACTGAGGCTCTAGCAACAAGATGTACAGAACTGTACGAAAGATAACACAGATGGCTCGTAAGTCTGAACAGCACACCTTGGGCTTGCGTCTCAACAGTCCTAAGCAGGTAGGTCGTTAAACAAGGAACGCCTGTCTATTCCAGTTATTTCTAGTTCTGAGGTCGTTTTCTTATACAGTGCTTCAGTTCATTCTTGTAATCACAAAACTATTTTCTTTGCTTTACCTTAAATGACAGTTCTGTCATTATCTTCTTCACTAGATCAGAAGAGAATTTCCTTTACTTTTTTTTTTTTTTTGGTGGTATTGGGAATCGAACCCAGAACCTTTGCACTGAGCTATATACCCAGCCCTTTTTAACTTCTTATTTTGAGACAGGGTCTCACTAAATCACTAAACTGCCCGGGAGGGCTCTAACTTGTGATCCTCCTGTCTCAGCCTCCAACAGTGCTGGGATTATGGGCATGTACTGCCATACCTAGCTTGGAAAACTTTTCTATTTTTTTTTGCTTGTTTTTGAGACAGGGTCTCACTATGTAGTTCAGGCTGGCCTCAAACTTGTGGTGAACCTCCTGGTTCAGACTTCCAAATGCTAGGATTACAGGTGTGTGCCACCACGCCTGGCTCAGAAATCTTTCTTCATTAGCCAGTAATATGCTCCACAGGCCAAGGGAAGGGGACACAGCTAGGGGTGGGAGTCCTTAGTAGGTGTGGCCAGCATCAATCCATACTGTACTTTGGAGGAGACAGAAAGGACAGAGGAGGAAGGGCAGGTCCCCTACAGAGCCAGTATGGTTTTAGGTTTTTGTAAAGAGTCCCAAATATCTGGGAAGTCAGGGAGGCTGGTAATGAGTGGTGGGGTTTTAACAAAGACACTCCCCATACTTGACAGATGATTGAAAGGTGGGGGGCACTTAAAGGTAAGGGTTAGGGAACATCTACTAAATGTGCTGAAAATGTAGAACCTGTCACCATCCTCAAAGGCTTCAGAAGCTGGGGGCACCCTGCCCACTCCTCCTGGCAGCTGTGTGCTACATGAGTCTCCACATACCTCCCCCACCCCCATTACTGGCAAACATCTATGCAGAGTTTTTGTTCCCACACACTCTAATCTTGAAAACCAGCTCCTGCTCACGTTCCTTGTCCCCAGGGCTCTGCCTCTGTCCACACAGTCAGGCTCAGAGTCAGGGCTTCCCTGAGGCAAGTGGGAAAACTACAAAGAGGAGCAGCAGGTCTCTGGGAGACCTGGGAGAGACAGCACAGGCCAGGCTAAGCCCACGGCCTTCAGTCTGTCCACACTGGACAAAAGACTTTTCTGGGTTTTATGAACCACACAGGTTCTGCAGCTCTGAGTGGCCATGGGAAACTCTGACATCTTCACGGGGCATGGGATGTTCCAATCCCAAGGAGCCCTGCGGTGCTGCTGGCTCAGACCTCTTGGTGTGTGGAGCATGTTGGAGATCAGATCTGGAATGTCCCCCAGTGTCCATGAGGTAAAGGCTTGGTCCCCAGAGTGGGCCTACTGGGAGATGGGAAATCTTTAATCGGTGGGGCCCAGTGGAAGGTTTTAGGTCACTGGGTGGGGGGTGGCTCAAAGGGGACCATGGGACCCCAGACTCTTCTATCTCTTTCATTACCGGCCATGGGGGCTGCCTCCCCACATGCTCCTTCTGTGATGTGCTGTCCCAGACCCAAAGGGATAAGGTCAATTGATCATGGAGGGAAAGCTGCAAAATGGTGAACCCAAAGAACTCTTTCTCTCCGTAAGTTGGTTCTATCAAGTACAGTGTTTGTTGTAGTAATAGAAAGCTGACCATCACCAGCTCACACACACACACACACACACACACACACACACACACACACACACACTCACACGAGTGGTAGGACAGTGCTGCAGACCAGGAGGTGGGCCAGACTTTATTTTTGTAATAATAATTAGTTGTTAATTATTAAACACCTGTCAGAGCTGATGTTGTACAGACAGTATTTCATCCTGTCTTAGTCTGGCTTCCCCCAAAGGAAGAACCTGAGAAGAGGATTTAGGTGATGGGTGAGACTTTAGCAGTGAACTCAGGAAGCAGGAGGGAGCAATAGGGGAGAGGACAGGGAAGAAGACTGTGATGGAAGATGAGTTCTCCAGGTCACCACTGGGGCCGTGAAGGCAGGATTCCCATGAGACTGCTGAGGTGCACGATGCCTCCCGACCATCCGCCCCAGGACGGGGTGAGCCAGACACCCGACACCTAGGAGAACTTGGCCACTACCGCCGCTGGAGCCTACGCCACTTTGCCACTTTCTTCCTGCCTGCGTGTGAGACAGGCAGGGACCCCACTGCGGCCTAGGAGGAGGAGGAGGCTGCCTTTCCAGTTAGGAAACAAGGAGGCAGAGGTTGAGGGAAGAAGACATGCAGGAAAGTGGCAGGGTCGAACAGGCACCCAGGCCAGGGCAGACTGCCCTCCACCGATGGCATCTGAGGGAGTGCTCGGGGCGGGTCTCAAGAGGACATTCCTGAGCTCCCGCAGCACGTCAGATGATGTGGTCTCAGTGCCCCCAAATGCCCACACCTTGGTCTTCAGCAGACCAGAGGACCCGCGGGAGGAGCCCAGGAGTCACCTGGGCTCCTCAGAGCTTACTACCCTGAGCTGCTAGCATCGTCCTTCTCCCCCCAGGGTGCCTATCTTGGTATCATTCTAAGTCAAACCCAAAACTCCTGGGCTGGGACAGAAAATCAGCACAACCCTGAGAGTTGGAAAAAGACAAACAACAACCTCCCAGGACTAACAGAGCCTTTGATTTCCCTCGGTCCCATGTGATCCAGGCCTGTCTACACCCCTGCACTTTAGCATCTACCCTTTGCTTGCATACTTCCCTTAACAAAAAAACTTATTACCTCAAACAGTCCAATCTGTTTTGTAACAACTATAACTGTGCTTTTCCAAAGGGCTTTCTGTGGGAAACTAATCCCCAAAGAGGTCCTGGGAGAAAAAAATAAATAAATAAAAGGTAGATAAATACATTTGGAAAAAGCTGTGTATGATAATATCTTCTTAGAGATTTATACCACAGTAGTATATTCTGGGCTCTGAGAAATACAGCCAATGAGAAACTTGTTTAGTATTACTTAGCTGACAACTGCCCAAATTGATTTGAATGCAGAATGCATTCTTCAGGAATCCCCTACCAATGCCCTGTATATCTGGGAAGTGCTGCATCAGTAAGATTTTTCTGGAGGTAAAAGCACTCTTTCTAAAGCTTTCTGGTCTGAGACCTGAGAAATGAAGAATGACCCTGGTGCTATGACTTCAGTATGACTTGAGAGTTTGCCCCAAAGTTTTGTGTGCTGGAAGCGTGATCCCCAGTGTGGCAAGTCTGGAAGTGATGGAACCTTTAAGAGGCAGGGCCTAATGGAAGGTGGTTAGGTCTTTGGGGATGGAGCCTTGGAAGGGATTAGTGCTGGTCTCCTGGGGTGAGTTAGTTCTTGTGAGAGTTGATATAACAAGACCAAGACTGGCCACTCCCCAGTCTCTGGCTTCTTTTCTTGCCAAGCGATCTCTTCCTCCTATACACATCCCCACCATTGTGGTGCTGTCGACCATAAAGCTTCACCAGAACTGAGCAGAAGTTGGTACCATGCTTTTGAACCTCCAGAAGTGAGCTAAATAACCTCTTTCCTTTATAAAGTACTCAGCCTTCAGTATTTGGTTATAGCATCAGAAAACACTCTGATATACCTTGAATTGGAAAAGTAAGATTTAACCCTCCCTGAGCAGTCAAGGAGGAGCCAGGCACTTTGTTGAATGCCTTTCACAAGTTACCCACCACTGCCTTGTCTAACAGATGAAGAAACTGTGGCTTAGAGGACTCAAATGATGTCACACAACTACAATGTCAGTTGGAGAGGCAACCCAACATTAAATATGGTAGATACAAAAACACTCAGAAGAGTGCTTGGCACATGGCAGGTTTCAAGTAAGTGTTACCTGTGCTGTTGTTATTGTTATCTGATTAAGAGTAAGTGCTTGTAATTACTTCCCGGAACTTGCCAGAAGTTTCTGCTCTCTGGGTTAAATATTTGTAACATTTTTCGATTGATATATGTCATATGTTCCTACTCATTTCCCCACACTGTGCAAACCAGGTGGAAGGACTGAGCACACAGGTCATACAACCTTTCCTAGCTGAAAGCAGCCTGCCAATTGCTGTTACCACAGAAGAAGAATTCTCGCCCTCCATCGAAACCCTCAGCAACACCACGGAAACAGTGCCTTTGAAAAGTCACAAAGGGGAGCCAGGGAAGGGCAAGGAAAATCATGTAGTGGAGAAAATCCTCCAGACCAGAGGCTTGTCAAATCCAGCCCTGGCCAAATCCAGCTAGCTGCCTTAGTCTGTTCATGCTGCTATAATGGAATACCTGGGATTGGATGATTTGTAAAGAACAGAAATGTACTCTCTCATCGTTCTGGAGGCTGAGAAGGCCAGCATCAAGGCACAGCAGTAGATGCATTATCACATGGAAGAGAGCAGAAGGGCAAAGCTGGAACCAACCCCCCGTTAAGCCCTTTATAAGGGCATTTAATCCTTTTATGAGAGGGACCCTCATGGCCTGATCATCTCTTAACACCCCCTTGTAATACTACCACACTGGCAACACCTGAATTTTGGAGGGGACACATTCACACACAGCAATCCCCATAGGCCAAGTCTAGCCTGCTTGCTGCTTCTGTAAAAAAAGGCTTTACTGGAATATTGGAATTCATGTATGTATTACTTACACTGCTTTTTGCATTGTAATGAGAGTTGTGTAGTTGCAAGAGAGACCTAAAACATTTTCTATGAGGTTCTTTGGTGGGGGTGTTACCGAGGCTTCAACCCAGAGCCTCACACATGTTAGACCAGTGCTTTCCCACTGACCTACATTCCCAGCTCTTTTAACATTTTAAGACAGGGTCTCATTAAGTTACCCAGGATGAACTTGAACTTGAAATCCCCCTGAACAGCCTCTTGACCAGCTGAGCTTACAAGTGTGAACCATTGTGCCCTGCACCTGTGTGGTTCTTTATAGAACAACTCTGCACACTCTGTCTTCAGGTTGTGAGGAGGGAAAGATGGTTGCAGAGCATTTGTGAGGAGCCAGTGTCTGTCTTTTATTGTTGTCTTGGTTACTTTTCTTCTCGCTGAGACAAAATACCCAATGCCCAAAATTAAAGAAGGAGAGGTTTATTTTGGCTTACAGTTTTCAGTTCATTATCAAGTCAGGGTGGCATGGAAAGGGGCATCACAGAGGAGAAACAGTTAATGGTCGGCAAAAGGCAGGAGGAAACAAAGCAGTGAAGTAGCAAGGAAACCGTAACCATGGCCTGTCTCTCCCATGTATTCCTTCTAGGTTACCTGCCCTTTGGGTGGTGCCACCCACACCCAGGGTAGGCCTTCCTATTACCCACACCCAGAACTATGCCAAAACAATTAGTGGACTAATTTATTAATTGAACACCTTAATCCCAGCACCACACACTCTAGATCCAGCCACCTCTGAAAAGCCCCACCTATGACTACATGAGGCTTTGGGGGGACATCTAGACATAGCCATAATAATTGTTTTGTGAATGCTCTTAGAAAAGCCAGTTGGGAGGTGCTAGGCCCAGAATGAGCTGTCTCTGAAGAATTTAAACAGGAAGAAGCTGTTTGCCACTGCAGTCAAGCTTTACTTCTACTCATGATGGATCCGACCTGAGACATGTACAGACTCTGGAGACCACTGCAGCACTTTAAGGTCAGCACTGTGACTCTCTGGGAAGACAAAGCACTGACCTAGCTAAAGTCGGATTAGTCAAGAAAACGGCATTGGGTAAGTCTTGCTCACTGGGAGGGAAGAGGATTATACCAGGGAAATTCCACTGGGGTGCTGATCGGGTCAGAGGAGACCTTCAGTGGATGGTTTTGTTTTCCCCCTCAGTACTAGGCATTGAAACCAGGGCCTTCAAACTGAGTTACATCCCCAGCCCCTTTTTATTTTTGAGACAGGATTTCACTAAGTTGCCTAGGTGGAAATTGAACTTGCTATCATCCTGCCTCAGTTTCCCGGAGTGCTGAGATTACAGGTAAGCACCACCACACCCAGTCTGGATGGCTATTTTGAGTGACAAGGCCATCTCTACCATACGAAAGAGAATCTTAGCCTATCACACTTGAACATCCAGTTCAACTAAATAATACCCTTGTTCTGACTCCTTGACCTAGAAGCCACTTTCTGGTTATAATTTGGCTACTTACCATTGTAGGTCTACACCTCATGTTTCTAGTGTACTTCAGAGTGACACACAACATCGTGTGTCTGTGAGAAGACACACTGTTCTAAGGATTAGGACCTCATGTTCATTAGAGTCTCAAAGGGTTCCATGACCAGAAAAGACACCCAGAGTTCCCGGGTGTGATGTTTCACTGAGGTCTCCGCCCACCTGCCCCCCTGAAGGCAGGAATTCTATTTCACATGCCATCATTTCTGCAGCCCTCAGCTCCCTGTCTGCCTCAGAAGACACACTCATTGTGTGTGTGTTAGAGCAAAAGTGGCAGGATGGAAGGAAAGTTTAGATCTAGATCTTCCCCCAAATGTGTCATGTGTTTAGAGGTGGGGCTTTGGGAAGGTGACTGGATCATGGGGTGTGATACCATCAGTGGACTGGTCTACCAATGAGTTCATAGCTGAAGGTGCTATTGGGAAGTAAGACCTGGTCAGAAGAGGTGGGTCACTGAGGGCATGACCTGAAAGGGTATATTCTTGTCCCCAGCTCCTCTCATCTCTCTCTGCTTCCTGGCTGCCATTATGTGAGCAAATTTCCTGCATCTGGTCCTTCCACTACACTATTTCTGCCATGGAGCCAGCTGACTATTAGAATGAAACTTCAGAAAATGTGAGCCAAAATAAACCTCTCCTCCTTTAAATTGTGAGTGTTAGGTATTATGTCCGCCAGGCCCGTCCACCACCATATTTCTACCTTGGAGCCAGCAAGCCATGGACTGACTCTCCTGAACTGTGAGCCAAATCAAAATTAAGTTGTAGGTGCCTGGTATTGTATCTAGCAATGGGAAAGCTGACTAATGCAAAGGCAGAGGATAGGAGGAAGTAGGTAAGGTTGTTCATGCAAGCCTGAGTATCTCAGTTTCTGGGATAGTTAGAATTTTCATTGTAAATTAATAAACTGATCTTCTGGTTGGACACAACAGTCTCAGGAGCATGGTTAGTGAGTTTTTCCCTGGGGCACTGTGCTGCTCCTAGAGTACCGTCAAATCAGGATTCTTAAGCAATAAAGCTGTTGGCCAAAGCTTGGTCTTGGGAGAATTCACACACAAAGCTCCTTGGGGTGCAACTGCCAGCTTCTTCCCCAAGCCTTTTCATAATTTTATTTCTACTGCCATAATGGCATCTGCTGTCCCCTGCAGTGCTGAGGATGTTGAAAGCTAGTGTTGCAGCACCCAGGACAGTACTGGCATCCAGTAAGTGCTCGGCAAATATTACTGAATAAATGGATATTGCACTATATGGTATCAGTGATAAAATGTAGATTATGTAATAGCTTTTGCTGTTAAACCTAAATCATGGTTGAATAACTCCCAAGCTACTTACCATAGTCTGCAACTACAGACATCCTAAAAGGCTAGGAAGAATTTCGGAGAGAGCATGACAGCTAGTTTGGATGCAGAGTACCTACCCTTGAACACACACAAGAACCTGAGACCAAAATGGCCATCTTGTGGGAGGGTTTTCAGGCTGGGCTTGACCTATTACACCAGGTGGTAACAGTTTACCACTTAGTAGGAAGCAGTCTCCAGACTTAAAAGAAAAAAAAACAATTTCAATTTAAGATATGGTTGAGGCCGGAGTGGTGGCACTCATATAATGCCACCACTTGGGAGACTGACGCACGAAAATCACAACTTCAACTGAGCCTGGGCTACATAGCAAGCTCAAGACCAGCCTGAGCTACATAATGAGCCCCTGCTTAAAAAAAAGAAGAAAAACAGGATTAGGATTTCTAGGTGTTCAGTGAAAACTCAGAAAGGTGGAAATAACTGCTCTACGAGGGCTGAAAGATGGCCATGTCTCCTGTTTGAGTCTTAGGAAAATTTGAATCTTATGTTTTTCTTTTCTTTTTAAGGCACATTTGCATACACCTCCTCACACAATCTTTATTTCTTTGGGGGAAAAGTAATGTCTGTGTGGTATTATACTAGTTATCTAATGCTATGAAATAGTTACCCCCAAACATAGCAATTTAAAGCAAGAAATATCTACCTCCTCACTCAGCCCTGAGGCCAGGAATCTGGGAGGAGTTTATTTGAGTAGGTCTGGTTCAAGGTTTCAAGAAGGCAGAGGGACAGGGACACTCTCAGTGGAGGCTGCCGTCTCACTCTAGCCCAGTTGGGCCCGGGACCTACTTCCGGCCACTCAGGGTCCGGGCCGACCCCAAGTGCAGGCATGGCCATCCTCACAGTGCATGAACCTCCCGGGGAGGGAGAGACAGCCAGCCTGACAGAGACAGAGCGAGGAAAGACAGACATGTAGCTTTTTATCTCCTGATTTTGGGGTGACACAGTGTCTGTTCTCCACAGGCCACTGGCCACACAGACCAAATGTGGCACAGCACAAGAAAGAATCGCAGAAAGGTGTGATAGCAGACCGTGACACCAGGTGGGACAGCAGGAGGCTGGGAAGGAGTTTGAAAATTCATCTACAAATCTTCTGACTTTGCTACATTTAAAAAGTGAGACCCAGAGAGGAAATTATCAGAGCTGAAATTAATGCAATTGAGACTAAGAAAACAATACAAAGAATCAACAAATCAAAGAGTTGGTTCTTTGAAAGATTAAATAAAATAGACAAACTCTTAGCCAATCTTACCAGAAAAAGGAAAGAAAAGGCCCAAATCCATGCAATAAAAAATGAAGGGGGTGAAGTCCCAACTGACCCTACAGAAATTCAAAGGATCATCAACACCTACTTCAAGAATCTATACTCAAAGAAGATGGAAAACACTGAAGAAATGGGCAGATTCTTAGAAACATATGAACTACCAAAACTGAATCAAGATGACGTAAGAATACTAAATAACCTAATATCAGCCATTGAAATTGAAGAGGTAATTAAAAATCTACCAACAAAGAAAAGCCCACGTCCTGACAGTTTCACAGCTGAATTCTACAAGAAATTCAGAAATGATCTAATACCACTATTCCTCAAATTCTTTAATGAAATTAAAAAGGAAGCAGTACTTCCCAAATCATTCCTGGAAGCAAGCATTACCCTGATACTAAAACCAGAAAAGGATCCAACTGAAAAAGAGAACTACAGGCCAGTTTCTTTAATGAACATAGATGCAAAAATTCTCCATAAGATACTGGCAAACGGAATGCCATGAATTATCAAGAAGATTATACACTATGACTAAGCAGGATTCATTCCAGGGATGCAGGGATGGCTCAATACATGCAAATCAATAAATATAACACACCGTATCAACAGAATCACAGACAAAAATCACATGATCATCTCAATAGATGCAGAAAAAGCATTTGACAAAATCCAACACTCATTCATGATAAAAACTCTACAGAAATTAGGAATTTTCAGTCTCTATCTAAATCTGATAAAAGCCATCTATGACAAACCAACGCCCAACATCACACTAAATGGTCAGAAACTGAAAGCTTTCACACTAAAATCTGGAGCAAGACAAGGTTGTCCACTATCACTGCTATTATTCAATGTAGTTCTAGAAACATTAGCCATAGCAATCAGACAAGAGAAAGAAATAAAAGGAATAAAGATAGGAAAGAAAGAAATTAAATTATCATTATTTGTGGATGACATGATACTCTATATAGAAGACCCCAAAAATTCCACCAAAAAATGTCTAGATTTAATAACTAAATTCAGTTGCATAGCTGGATACAAAGTCAACACCCAAAAGTCAGTAGCATTCCTATATACCAATAACAAATTCACTGAGAAAGAAATAGCAGAAGATATTCCTTTCACAACCACATCAAAAAAAATGAAATACTTAGGAATCTATCTAACAAAACAAGTAAAAGATCTTTTCACTGAAAACTACAGTACTCTAAAAAAGGAAATTGAAAGAGATTTCAGACAATGGAAAGTGTTTTAGTTACTTTTCTCTTGTTGCTGGGAGAAAATACCCAACACTCAAAGTTAGGGGAAGAAAGGTTTATTTGGCTCACAGTTTGTAGAGGTTTCAGTCCACAGTCAGCTGGGTCCAAGGCAGGGTGGCATGGCAGACAGGAAGAAGTCAGCAAGGTAAGCAAGCAAGCAGCTAACCAGCTTCTTCCTGTATCTTATATCTTATCCAGGCTACCTGTCTTTAGGGGGACAGTACTCCCGCCCTTAATCCTAATACCCTTAATCTTAGTGTCACATCCTTGATCCCAGCAGAACCATGCCAAACCGATCAGTGGATTAATTTAGTAATCACACACTCTAGATCCAGCTATCTCTTACCACATGAGGCTTTGGGGGGACATCTAGACACAAACCATAACAGGAAGATATCCCATGTTCTTGGGTAGGAAGAGCCAACATAGTGAAAATGGCCATGCTTCCTAAATTTCTATACAGATTTCAAGCAATTCCAATCAAAATACCAATAACATACTAACATACTTCACAGAATTGGAGAAAACAATCACAAAATTCATCTGGAACCAGAAGAGATCAAGAATAGCAAAAACAATCTTGGGCAACAGGAATAAGGCAGGGGGCATCACAATCCCCAATTTGAAATTATACTATAAATCTACTGTGATAAAAACAGCATGGTACTGGCACAAAAACAAACCCGAGGACCAATGGAATGGGGTAGAAGAGGCAAAAACAACTCCAAACACATTCAAATACCTCATCTTCAACAAAGGAACCAAACACCCTCACTGGAAGAAAGATAGCTTCTTTAATGAATAGTGCTGGAAAAATTGACTTGCCACATGCTGAAAAATAAAGCTAGATACATGTCTCTTACTATGTACTAAGCTAAAACCAAAGTGGGTCAAAGATCTAAACATCAAAACAGAAACACTAAAACTACTGGAGAATAGAATAGGAAGAACTCTCGAAGACATAGGGGTAGGAAAAAAATTTATGAGCAGAACCCAGACTTCACAGGAAACAATACAAAGAATCAGTGCTTGAGACCACATCCTTTAGGCTTTTGCACAGCAAAAGAAATCACCAATAGAGTGGGGTGAAAACCCACAGACTGGGAAAAAATTTTTGCCAGCTGTCCCTCAGACAAAGGTCTAATATCTAGAATATATAAAGAACTCAAAAAAAAAATCAAATCCCCCAAATTTAAAGACCCTATCCAAAAATGGGCATCTGAAATGAGTAAACATTTCTCAGATGAAGAAATAAAAATAGCAAATAAATATATGAAAAAGTGTTCAACACATTGGTCATTTGAGAGATGCAAATCAAAACAACGCTAAGATTCCATCTCACTTCAGAAAGAACAACTATTATCAAGAAATCAACCAATAACAAATGCTGGTGGGGCTGCGGGGAAAAAGGAACCCTCCTCCACTGTTGGTGGGAATGTAGACTTGTCCAACCACTATGGAAATCGGAGTGGAGATTCCTCAGAAAACTACAACCAGAGGTTCCATTTGACCCAGTTATTCCTCTGCTTGGTGTCTTCCCAGAAGAATTAAAAATCATCATACCACAGCAATATATGCACAACCATGTTCATAGCAACACGATTTGTAATAGCTAAGTCTTAGAAACCTAAATGCCCAACAAGTAATGAATGGCTAAAGAACATGTGTTTTTTCTACACAATGGAGTACTACTATGCCATTAAAAGGATAAACTAGGGACATTTATAGGTAAATGGATGCACCTTGAGAACATATTCTTAAGTAAAATAAATCAGACCCTCATGAGTACACATCGAATTGTTTCTCTGATATGAGAAACTGTAAGTGTAAATAAGGACAAAGAGCTATAACAGATATTATGTAAAAAAAGTATTCAAAAGAGAGGAGAACTAGATAGGGAGAAAGGGAAAAGAAGGAAGAGGGAGAAAAAAGAAAGAAAAAAGGGAAAAATGGAAAAATGTAAATAAACCTGATGCAAATAGGGAAGGGAGGGGGAATGGAAGGGAGGGAAGGGGGAGGGGGGAAACCAAGATATATCATGTACAGGTACAAAATAACCATGTTCAATATGATCATTACATATACAATGTACCAATACATGTTCTTAGTAAAAAAATTTAAAAAAAAAATTAGAAGTGAGAACCTAAAAAATACAGTGGGAACCTGCTGAGCATAGTGGCACTTGCCTGTAATCCCAGCATTTTGGGAGGCTGAGGTAGGAGGACTGTAAATTCAAGCCCAGCCTGGACAATTTAGTGACTTAGCCAGACCTTGTCTCAAAATGAAACAAAACAAAAATGGGGGGCTGAAGGATTGGGGATGTAGCTGTGTTCAATCCTGGTACTAAAAAAAAAAAAGTGGAAACCTAATTTTCCTCCCTTTGTATATGGCTAGACTTTATCACTGGCAGCAGTTGGAATGGGATGGCAGCGATGGTGTGTGCCTTTGCAGATGTGTCGTGGAGGGGGTTGTGACGCCTACCTTTGTCTTTTGGGTCATTCTTGTGGGGGAAGACGGCCTCTGTGTTGTGAGCACTCCAGCAACAGACAGGCTCCCACGAGACGAACAGGCCTCCTGTCAACAGCCAGCATGGCCTGGCCAGCCACAGGATAGCGCACCATATGGAGCACCCACTTGCCCAAGCCACACCTGCGGCGATCACAGCCCAGACCACCAACTCGGGGGCAACCTCGTGCCAGACCCTGAGCTAGAGCCACATAGCTAAGGTGATCCCAAATTCTCGGCTTACATAAAATGAAATCACAAATGTTTATCATTGCTTTAAGTCACTACATTTGGGGGTGATTTGTTAGGTGGCGATACATAATACAGCATGCTTTTTGAATTTCAGTGATTTTAGTTGCAGTTAACAGTACCTGCTTTAGTTAGTTTAAGCAGACAAGGAAGGTTTTAGAGGAACTGGACAGTCCACCAAATATCTGGAAAGACTGAAGGTCGTGACTCGGAGGTACAAAACCATGAGCCCTAGTGGTGACCTTCTACTTCCACTGTTGGGGATAGTCCCTATATACTCTAGTGACGGGGTGCGGCTCCCAGGACTGCAGCCATTTTGCCTCTGTGAACTGGATGTTTCCACCACTACCCTTCTTGAAGAATGGATTCCACATGACACTTGCAAAGACTTGCGTAAGATTCTTGTCATATGCCTAAGCCCTGGTGCAATGGTCAGACTCATGTGTCAACCTGACTGGGCCGTGATGCCCAAATAGTTAGTCAATAATTACTCCATGTAGGTATGTCAGAATGAAATTAACATTTAAATCAATGGGTTCTGAGTAGATCATGCTTCCTAATGTGGATGGGCCTCATCTAATCAGTCAAAGGCCTTGATGGAACAAAGACTGAGCTCCTCCAAGCAAGATGAATTCTGCTGGCTGGCTGCTCTTGAGTTTGAAATGCAAAATAGGCTATTTTCTGATCTTCATATTTGTGTGAGCCAATTCCTTAAAATAAATCCCTCTCTCTCTCCATATATATGTGTGTGTGTGTATATATGCATACACACACACACACACACACACACACACATATATACACATATACATATACACATCCTATTGGTTCTGGTTTTTTCCTTTTTTTTGAGAACACCGAGTTATAAGTGAGGGTTGGTAACTGAATTTCTGAAGGATTGTTAAGACCCATAGATGGGACATTCTACATACATAGGGAATGTGTTCTAGTTGCTAGGTACTCCCCAACCCCCAAATCCTAACCAATAGCTGTTATACTAATTTTTTTGGTTTTTTGAGACAGAGTCTCATTATGTAGCCCAGGCTGGCCTTGAACTCATGCCAATCCTCCTGCCTCAGGCTTCCTCAGTGCTGGGATTACAGATGTGTGCCACCACTCCTGGCTTATACTCATCATTTAAATTATTAAACATCATAGCATTCTCTTATATAAAATTAAGTTTATCCCTCAATACCATTTCTTTCCCCCAGTCCACAAAGGATGTTATACAGAATACTTTGATGAATATCCCTCAAGCTATTTTTCCCAAGTTGAACACTTTAAAGATGTGCTGGAGGCACATGCCTGGTGAGAGTCCAGGGAATTCTACTCAGATTTAAACCTTTAGAAACACTGTGGTCTTTCTTCTGTACACACCTTCTTCCATTTATGTACACTTGTAATGAATGACATGTCTCCCAAGAGACTTTCTAACTTTATCTCTTGATTCAAATTAAAGTCTGACCATAATTCCCTCCCTAGGGAATGATACTGTGTGCCCTTGAGTAACTTTAAGTATCACACTCCTATTGGGGGGTCATGCTTTTCTGGCTATGATAGTCCTATGAACTCTCATTAATTTCGATTCTTTAAAATTGGAATTTGTGATTATTCAACCCTCCCTAGGTTGAAGTTTGCTTTTCATTTTCTGTGGGCAAAGTGATTAAATAAAAAAGCCAAATTGCAAGAAGAATATTTCAGTAGCTACAGTTTTAGAAGATTTTGGCATATGATTTATTAGGTCCAAATGGAATCCGCTACATAGAAGTGATTTTTTCCCCTAAGTTGAAAGGAACACAGATGAAGACTGATTCTATCACAGAATCTTTAAGAGTTTTCTGACAAGATCCTCATAAACTTTTGTTCTTAGCTTTAAACAACAGCAAAACTGGAATGCCTGTAGGACTTTCGACTTTATTAAAGAACATTCATCTAGGAATATGATTCAGGAACAATCAGCCACCTCACACAATGATCCCAGAGGAAGGAGTGTTTGCCAGAGTTGTCCTCTAAAAGAGAAAACCTTCTAAGCAAAAAGTGCAAGCAAAATCCAGTTATAATAAATAGAATTATGAGTTCTATGAATGCTTTAAAGTCAAGACAAAAGCCTGAATGACGCAAGTCAACTTTCTAAGCTGCGAGATGGGCACCCTTCCTTTGGCCCAAGCAGGAATCAGCTCTCTTGGTAGAGACCCCTTGTCCTGTAACCTTGGCCTGCTCTTGCTTGGCAGTGGATTCACGTAAAGAAATTGATCCCCCCACCCCTGGGGACAATGGGGAAGCGTCTGCGGCCAGCGGAGCACCCAGGACAAACACCAGGCCTCCTTGTAGCCTTGTGTTTCTATCCTCGTGAGCCATGCAGACATGATCCTCTTCCCAATTGTCCTTCCATAAAAAGCCAGGAAATGCAGCAATCAGAGCGAGGCACCTCCCCTCCGCATCATCTCCCAGCAGCTGCAAGTGGCTTTGGTAATGGTCCTCTGTCACCTTGCTGTGCATGCTGCAGGATGCAGTCTACTACCAGATGCAGTCTGCTACCCTCTTGCAGGCCTGTATCCACACCTGGCCACATTCTTAACATGTTTTTTAACTATTAAAAGTGATGCATATACCAAGCAAGCACAAGACCCTAAATTCGATTCCCCAAGACCAAATCCCCCCTGAAAAAAACTAAAAAAAGTGATTTACAGCCTGGTGTGGTGGCACAAACCTGAATCCCAGCACTCTGGGAGATTGAGGCAGGAGGATCACGAATTTGGGACCAGCCTGGGCAGCTTAGTGTGATACACATACATATACACACAGTGATTCACGCTTGATGTAACTCAAGTGGAACTGAAAAAAGTTGAACTGATAGTAGAGAGAAGATAGTTACAGACGCAGGGTGGTTGGGGATAAAGGGAAATAGAGAGACCTTAGTCAAAAGATGTATAATTATAGTTAGGAGGAATATAAAATTGTGTGTCCAGAAGAGTTGAATATGTATACAGAAAGTAGGCGATTGCATGGGGCTGGGGGTTTGGGGCAAAGGACAGGTGGGTGGGGGAAAAGAAATAGGAAATGACTACTACCGGCTACAGAGTTTCTTTTCTTTTCTTTTCCTTCTCTCCTCTCCTCTTCCCTTCTTCTCCTCCCTCTCCTTGTCCTCCACTTCCTCCTTCTTTTCAGTACTGGGCATCAAACCTGTACTAAACAAGTGCTCTACCACTGAGCTACAGCCCCAGATCCCTCCCAATGCTTTAAAAAATTTTGAGATAGGCTCACCTTGAGTTACTCAGGCTGACCTTGAACTTGGGATCCTCTTGCCTCAACTTCTCAAGTAGGTGGGATTATTGGTATGCACCACCATACCTGGCTAGGTTTTTTTTTTTATGATGTGATGAAAATGTTCTAAAATTGATCCCAGTTATAGTTGCACAATCCTGTGAACACAGTAACAATCATGCGATTGTGCACTTTAAATGGGTGAATGGCACTATGCATAAATCATCTCTCCATAAGGCTGTTTTGTTAAAAGTGATTCAGATGCTTGATTTTAATGCAGACACTACAGGAGCTGACGATTTAAAAGGGATACTCCCCTTCTCTCAGCCTGAAGTAGTACCTGCATGTGGCTCAGTGTGTACCTTTTTGACCCTCTCTTCCATGTACGAACGCACTCTGCCTTTTATCTCTTCTACATCAACTTGCCCATCAAGCTATCAAATTACCATCTACACAGCCCTCAGATTAGCCATCCAGAATTTACTCATCCCTGCCAGGAGTGAAAGAGGCTGTATGCCAGGTAGTGATTAGACTGAACACCCAGCTGCAGAGACAGGATTCTTCCTGGTGCAAGAAACAGGAAATATGACTCGAACCCTCCCAACAACGACAAGACAATTTATTGACTTCCCTTACACAGAAGTTTCAGGGCAGGTCTAATGTCAAAAACAGCATGATTCGAAGGCTCCAGGACATCACCAGGATCGGTGCATTTCTCTCCTCCTCCCTCTTTCCCTACCCTGGCTTCCTTCTCCGGCTCCTGGAATGAGCTGCTGGCTGCCGAGTGTAAGCTCCAGGCAAGCACAGTGAAGAGAGCGCATCTCACGGGCTCTGGCCACCCTCCTTGAAAGAGGTGCCCCCTTGCCCCTTCTTACTCTGTTCCATCACCTTATTTTATTTTCTTTAAAACTCTTACTATAAATTGAAATTATGCCAGCTGTTTACATGTTTATTGTCTGTCTACCCCCAGTAGAAAATAAACTTTTCAGTGATCAGAATTTCCTTCCTTGTGAAGGCCGAACAAGATTCCATTCTATGTGCTACCGCTGGGACATGAATTCTCCCCCAAAGATTCACGTGCTAGTAGCTAGCTTTTCATTGTAATGGAGTTGAACTGGAGGGACCTTTAAAGATGGTCTGTCCTGATCACTCCTGCATGTCCCAGCTCTGTTCAACAAATACGTGCGGAATGACCGAAGCAAGAGTGAATCTCTGTGGTCCAGGAACTGCCATGCGCTGATTGGCCAGACTTGAGCCATGTGACCCCTGTAAACCACCTGAAATAGAGCTGGGAAGATGGCACCCTGGAGGAAAACCAGGGTCCTATTAGCAGAAGAAAGATGACAGGAACGGACGTGGAGGGATGAAAACCACAGAGGTCTACCACGTCAGCGAAGCTTAGATGTGGGTTTCCCAAATGTGAGATGAAATAACATAGTGCTACGTTGGAATGTGGGTTTAGTACTTGCTAGCTTTTGCAAGCTGCTTCCTTCTCTAAATCTTGAGCTTCTTCATGAGTAAAATAAAAAACATCCTAACTCTTCATGGGACAGTTGGAAATAATATACATAAAGTGGCCAGTAAACAGCAGGTATTCAATAGTTTGTAGTTTTTATCTTTTTTGTGACCCTGTTTATCCACTTTCCATTCCCAGTGATCATATTACTTTGGGGTTTTAAACAAGATCCACTGCAAAGCACATTTCAAAGTCGTTGAATATAAAGGAATAATTAAGTATTTGTTGAATGGCCACTACACTTTTAAAAAGTAAGTTATCAGAAAATTCGGCCCTAGAATTTATTTTATTTCCCATAGTGTGGTATCATGCTGATGCTAGAGTCTGCCAGAAACAATGACTTGAAGCAGATCCCCAGCTAGGGTGATTTTTAAAATAGTTAACAAGAGCCCTGGCTGGGCAGTGACCAATCAGAATGATCAATTAGATTAATCGGAATGAACTCCGGCCTTCCATAGTGTGTCCCACTGAACTTGAATGCCCTTGTGGGAGGCTGGTCTAGACAGGACTCACCAAATCTGTCACTAAGCTAGACATCAGCACAAGGTCATACCGTTCATGGGAATGAACAGTGGCTATGTTTCCCCACTATCCAGGAAGATCTTTTCCATCCCAATTTATGACCAGATAAAGATGTTGGAATGAAAGCAACCCGAGCCAAGAGGAAGCTCCCAGATCTCTTTGCAGGAAGCCACAGACTCTGACCTTGAGCCTCATGCCCCAAGCTTGGTTGAAGCACTCAGTCATTCACAGAGGAGAGGGGACTTACCTGGCCACCTGGAGGAAGGAAGAACTGCCGGACAACTGGAGCCAGCACTCTGTTCTCCAGCCATGAGGTCAGTGGCCACACCCCACCAGGTGACTGAAGAGAGATTGGCTTTTCCTGAAATCAGAGATATAAAAGCAACATGCAAGTTGTGAAAATTTAGATGACTGGTAGCATGATTAGCAACAGCTCTACCTTTGCCTTCAGACTATTTTCTGGGCAATATAAAGTCTTGGATTTGGAGAGTCCACACCCTGGTTTCCCAGGCAGACCATTCCAGAAGCAACACACTTAAGACAGTCCCAGCCCAGAAACTGCACATTATTGCTTTATCAGTAATTGTTTTTAAGCATTAGTCATTATTCAGTCTTAAGACTTCTTTCTGGGAATTGGACTCTTTCCCATTGAAATTTAAATCCATTTTAGCTGTTTGTTTATGATACATCCTACTGCCACTAAGTTTATAAATTTCATCTACTTCAAATTCAAATCAGTTTTTTAAAATTGTGGTAAGATATACATAATATAAAATTTATCATTTAACCTTTTCTTTCTTTTCATTCTTTTCTTTCTTTTTTTTTTTTTTTTTTGATACAAGTTTCCACTATGTTGCTCAGGCTGGCTTCAAACTCTTGAGATCAAGTGATTTTCTTGCCTCGGCCTCCTGGGTAGCTGTAATTACAGGTGTACACCGCCATGCCTGGCTTCATTCAACCCATTTTTAAGTGTGCAGTTCAGCAGTATCAAGTACAATCACATTGTTGTGCTATCATCACCACATTGATCTCCAGAATTTCTTTTACCTTTCCAAACTGAAACTCCATCCCCATTGAACAATAACCATCTCCCCCATCCCCTGACAACCCCCTATTCTACTTTGCTCTGTGAACTTGACTACCTAGGTACTTTATATAAGTGCGGTCACATTTGTGCTCTTGAGCCTGGCTTCAAGGGACACACTTAGCCTAATGTCCTCAACCTTCACCCTCGTCGATGCCATACGTCAGGATTTCTTTTCTTGTCAAGGCTGCATACTACTCCATGTTATATGCTACATGGATATGGCTTTCCTCCCAAAGGTTCACATGCTGGCAGCTTGGTCCCAGAGTAATGGTGTAGAGATGGTGGGGCCTCAAGAGATGATTACGTCATAGGGCACCACCTCAGAAGGGACTAAGGTCATCCTCAAAGGCCTGCGTTCATCCTGAGGGAGCAAGTGGCCACACAGCAGTCAGCCTGGCCCTCCGTGCTTGCTTACTTCCTCTCTCACCACGTGAACTCTGTCCTGTCTGCATCTGCCATGTGGTGCCTGACTAGATGGGTCCTCCTCATCTTGGACTCTCCACTTCCAAAACCATGGACTAAGTAAACCTCTGTACGGTACTTCATCAAGCATCCAGCATCAAGTATGTTGTCATAGCAACATAAAAAGACCATGGCCATGATATATGCACATTTTCTTTATCCATTAATATGGGCATAGACACTTGGATTCTTTCAGCTTTTAGGTACTGTGAATAATGCTGTTATAAATACAGGTTATGTCCATTGTTAAGATTTTTGTGGTTTTCCTAGAACTTATTAACTGGATTCACAGCTTGAATAGCTGCTCTTATTTCTATACTAAATGGTCACTACAATGCTTTCCAACTAGGATTTATTACACATGACCTTAGAGAAGCAACGTGAAGTGTATCATACAATTTAATCCATAAATTCCTCTTTCAATCCCATCCAAACAGTTTCCCTGTCACAGTCAATGTCTGTTCACAGTTCCAGTCTAATTAGTCACTAGAAAGGCAGTCCTCACTTCCGCCTAACCATGAGAGAGAGTTCCACCTGGACCACAGTTGGATGGTAAGAGATGAAAAGGAAGATTCTAGAAATGGGTGAATGAAAAAAATTTTTAACACTCTTTATAAAGTATATTCTGTATCAGCTACCAGGTCTTGTATCACTTTCCTGATTAAAGTTAGAAAACAATAAAAAAAGAAACAATACAACTTTCTTTTTAATTGGTTTTAAAAACAAAGCCCTGCATGAATATATTTCCTTCTAAAAAAGAAGTCAGCACACATCTGTACAGGGACCAACAGTAAATAATTTACGCTCTGTGGGCCATTCAGTCTCTGTTGTAACAACCCAACTCTGCTTTCTTATAGCAAAAGCCACCGGGGAAGATGCATAAAAATGGGTGTGGCTGTGTTCCATCAAAACTTTATTTATTGATGCTAAATTTTTGATTTCATACAATATGCAAGCTCTAGTCCTCAGCAACAGTGATTCACAATTTGTAGCTTGCACAAAAACAGACAGTAAATCAGATTTGGCCTACTGGTCACTGTTCCTCAATCTCTGCTCCAAAATATTAAGTTAGAATAGATGAGACAGAAAGTCCCCTTGAAGCTTTGCAACAATTTCTCTCCTCTCCAAAGGAAGTAAACACTTCCTTTGTAGGTGTTTACATTAATTTTGTTACTTTTTTGAGACAGGGTCCCACTATGTTGCTCAGGCTGGCTTTGAACTCATGATCATTCTGCCTCAGCCTCTCAAATAGCTGAGATTACAGGTGTGTGCCATCATGCCCGGCTTTATTACTTTTTAAATGGAAAATTTCAGACGCATACAAAAGTAGAGAAAGTAATAGATAATCCTCCCTGTAACCTTCTCCCAGTTCCAACAATGATCAGCTCATGGCTAATCGTGTGACAGCTATATTCCCACCCACTCATCCATTTCCTCTCATTAAATCCTCACATTTATCCAGATACCATGGGTATCCATAAAGACTTACCCATAATGATTGCACTTACCCATAAATCCTATTTAATTTGCCCATATTAATTATAGCCATTTGTCATATTTATCCATAAATATTTTATAGGCATTTTTGGGGTGTTGCTGGGGAACAAACTCAGCTAAGTACACACTCTACCACTGAGCTAAATCCTCAGCCCCTAGCAGGCATTTCCGAAAGATAATGCTTTATTTTAAAATATCACTACCACACCTAAAATAAATTTAAATTTAAAACACACTGGAAGCATAATTTCAAAAAAGTCAGTAAGCAACAGACATTACCTATGACATTCTAGATTTTGTTTGTTTGTTTGTTTTTCTGAGACAGGGTCTCATTGTGTAGTTCGGGCTGGCCTTGAGCTCACTATAGAGCCCACTCTGGCCTGGAACTCTCGGCAATCCTCCTGCCTCAGCCTCCTGAGCGCTGGGATTACAGGTGTGCACCACAACACCCGGTTTTAGATTTTGTAGACTGGAGTGGTTGAAAAAGAGATTCTAAAGCCAGACAACCTACCCTTAAAATCTGATGCTTCCCACTCAGTAGTCATGTGGTACAGGAAAAGGCACTCAGCCTCCTGTGCCTCAGTTTCTATATCTGTAAAAGTGAGGATATTGAAAGTATGTGCCTCATAGCGTTGCTGTGAGAATTGAGTTAATTAATATGCATAACACTCTTGCCAGAGTTCTGGAGTTGCAACTCCACAGCACCCTGGATGAGTTCAGGAGCAAGGTGTGTGTGGTGGGGAGTTATGTTGTCTGCAGGGACCTAACTGATGCCAGAAACAGGGACAAGTGCAACCTGTCTGAGAGGGAAAACTGGAAAGTGAAACCAGGGTCTGTGGGCTGCCCGCCTGTCTCTCCCCAGCCTTCCTCTCCCCAGGCGTCTGCCTTGCATTCTTCCATGCCCTTGGCCCAGTGTGGCCCACGGTCCCTTCCACCCTCCAGTGCCCTCAGCCTTAGCTGTAGCGTCTATCTTGAAGGGCCCTTTGGCTCTGTAATTCTTAGAGTTAAAAAAAATTTTTGTCAAGTCTAGGGATTAAACCCCAGGGCCTTCACACTGAGCTTCGTTCCCAGTCCCGCAAAAAAAAAAAAAATTTTTTTTTTTTGGGAGACAGGGTCGCCTAAGTTGCTAAACTGTCCCTGATTGCCCCTGCTGGGCTGGAACTTGTGATCCCCTCGCCTTGGGCTCCCAGAGTGCCGGTATTACAGAGTGCACCTCCGGCCTCGCAGCACCCTTGAGAGAGCCTAGATGCCCTGTCAGAAGGGAAGTGTCTGTCGCTTGGCCTGGAACCACGGTGGCCGCACTCGGAGGGTATACGAGGTCATCGTTTTCAGAGACCTTGGTGAGCAGCTTAATTAATCAATCTGAACAAACTAGCGGTGTGCTGTGATAACAATCTTGAAATCCTTGCGGCTCAGTGCCACAGCCATTTGTTTCACATTCACATGCACATACATCAAGGGCTAGCTAAGGCTCTTGCTTCCTCCTGAAACAGCCCCCCACCCCACCCCCCACCCCCGCCTGCTGGGGCAGCCACTGCTATGAGCCACGGCAGGGCCTGACAAGTCTCTGGAGAGAAGTCACACTGGTTCCCATACTTTTGTTTTAGGTGTGTTACTTCTGCTCACAGGTCATGGGGCCAAAGCGAGTTAGGTCCACACCTGTCTTCAAGCAGGCAAGAAGCTGCACTCCCACTGTGTGCCCAGACGGAAGAGACAGTTGACCTTCATGCATAGCGCAGAGGAGGTGGGACTCGGCTATTCCCTGTCCTCATCTTCTCTGGCCAATCACGTACATAAAAGGCATTCAAGGAAAGCGATACTGAACGTACCATAAAAATGCACCATTCAATGCATGCCTATAATCCTAGCACTCTGGGAGGCTGAGACAGGAGGATGTCAAGTTCTAGCACAGCTCAGGCAACTTAGTGAATTAGCAAGATCCTGTCTCAAAAATCAAAAGGTGACGGGATAGGGATGTAGCTTAGTGTGAAGGCCCCAGGTTCAGTCCCCAGTGCTGAGGGGTAGGTCCATGATCCTTTTCTTCCTGGACTGAAATGCCCATTCTAAGGGTGATAGAGTCTTTTCTTAAAGCAAAATGAGGCCTAACTCTATGAACTTTCTCACCCAGACTAATTTTTCATCTAAGCCATGGAGATGGTTTGAGAACCTCTCCAGGTGCCTCCCATTTCTCTTAAAACAAACAAGCTGAAATTAGTCAGAAGAGTTAGAACAGCCCCGAGCCCAGCTGGCTGACTAATTGTGCACCTTTCTGAATGATGCTGGTGTTTTCTTTGACAATTGCTGCTCTGCCCACTCAAATTCTCTGCCAGCTCCCTGTGCCCCCAACAAGGCTCCCCCATCAGAATTATTCACTCGGATTTTCCACATCTTCTCCATATCCCCCCAGGACTCATCCCAATTTTGGCTTATCACCTTTCCACTATGTCTCTTTCAGATTTCAGTATTTTCACAGCAAGGCAACAACTGGTCCGTTGTCTGAATAAGCCCACAGTGAGCTCTATGCACTGTTTTTCTTATTAGGAAGTCACACTGGCTCATTGCCTGTATAGCAGGGCCAAAAGGCGAATGTGCAAAAAAATCATTAAAAACTATTTTTCAAGTAGAGCATGGTGGCACACTCTGGGAAAGTGAGGCAAGAGAATTGCAAATTCTAGCCCAGCTGGGAAATTTAACGTCTTAATAAGAC